>JAHWFP010130396.1:0-34667 GCA_023313725.1 Lithobius niger
CCGATAACGCCACAGTATTTAAGCTGAACCTCGGAATGCGTGATATCCTCCGATCACCAGCAGCTTACCAGACGCTAACTAGTTCACGCCAGTCAAATTCCGAAGGCCGCAATCCAGAAGTACGCCAGGCAGATTGCCATGCCGAGCTAGCGACGGGGCTTCGCCGCTCAGCCGACCCGTGGGCCCATGGCCGCACTCAAGCTTCAATTAATGAGCTAAGTATTCTGATTGATTAGCGATAGCTAATTGTGTTTAGGCTTAACTAGTACCAATCCGTACGCTACTAAATTAACCCGAGTTCCTTTAATTTAACTCAGAGAATATAATAATGATTAGGTTTACCGCTCGACTTAATCCGTAATGCCATTCGTTAAACTCATGTCAAATCATTGTAATCATACAATCAAATCATAATAATCTGTCACTGATTTAATTGGCCATATGTGGGGTCAATATTGTGTACAGCGGAGTGTTGATTAAAGGCCCAGTATAATTGGATGTTTGCTTATTATTTAGCCTACCTATTTTATACTTGATTAGTGTTTTATACAATTGTTTGCCCTTATGCCATCCTGAACGATAATGTTTATTCTAGTCAAATGGTCACTGGAATAGAACATTACACTCATGGCTAGTATTATCTCACCAGTTACCCAGTTTCTGCTTTATTGTGCTACCCATCACCGTCAAAATTGCACGTCAGAAGCTTACAGACGGCTCTGTGCAACCTACTATGCAAGAAATTTTCAAAGGAAATTTGCCAGACGAAGTAGGCCATGACCCGCAATTCTCTGCAGACGCTACCGATGAAGCACGAATTGCCGCACGACACTAATGTGATCTCATAACTTGTTTCTTCAGGATTTGAAGTGCAGAACTGTGCGCTATGTGTTTTGTGAAAAAATCTTTCAATCACTCGTGTGATATAACTGTGGTTTGAAATTTGTGCATTCTTTTTGCCCTGGAAAACATCTTAACCTGTTAATTTAAGCATTACATTGATCCTCTATGTTTTTCCCTGGAGGTTTCTTGCCTGCATGTAGCCGCCTGCTTGCAAGCCCCTGTGCAGCGCAGTCCTCTATAAAAGCAACAGCGCGAACGCTTTCGTCATTCATTTTCCTCCAGAGGTTGCCTCGCGTCACCTCGGTCATCGTTTCCCGACCTTTTGTTTTGGAATTTGGATTCTCCCCCGCCGAAGATGGCTGCAGCACCGGAAGCTGCCGCTTCGAATGCCGCTCACTCTCATGCTACTGCTCAAGCTTTCGACTTGAAACCCTTCCTCGGCGGCCGATGGCTTTTGGCCCTCGACCTTGCTGCTCCTACTGATGGTATTGGCACCCTTTCGGACCCTAACTTAGACGAGTCCCCACTCCAAGCTGGTAAACGGACCCCTCGCCATGAAGCTCCTGACTTATCTGAAATTGAAAAGGAATACCAGTCTATCGATCACAATAGAAACGCTCAAATTCAAAAACAAAAATACTCTCAGTACGGTATTTTGCGAATTTTCGATAGGCCTAATAGTCCGAGTGGTGTTAATTTCGGTCTCTCCTATCTTCTTCAGGCTTCCTTTCTTGTGCTTGCCTCTGTTTTACCTTGTCATGAGTGCCAGTGTTTTTGAAAATGCGTGGAAACCGTTGCCCACTGTACTTCTCGCGTGTCGTCTGCTCAACGCTCGCACGATCCCATTTGCGCGAAAATTATTTCCGAGTCTCAGCCACAGACTAATACTCGAGATGCTTGACGATTCGGCAGCTTTACACAAGATACCTGAAGACGAGTACGAAAAAGATCGCGCTCTACTGAAAGTGTTACTCTCCTCGATTTATGTGAAATTTAAGGAGAATACGTTCTGGCAATCCAGTGGGGCACCAATGGGATTCTCGAGCTCACCTATCATTGCTGAATTAGTGCTCCAACACCTCGACCTGTTCATCCAAAGAAAAGAACCAAGCATTCGGGTATGGAAGAGATTCGTGGACGATGTGTATGCTATTATGAGAAAGGAGAGAATAGGCAATGTGCTTCAGAACCTTAATCAATGGAAAAAAAAACCTTAATCAATGGAAAAAAGATCTTAAATTCACATCTGAGCAAGAAAAAGACGGCACCATAGCTTTTCTTGATGTTAAGCTAAGCCGTGAAGATGATGGTACCATCTCCTTCGAACCATACGTGAAGCCAACATCCACAGGGAGAGGAATCTCGTATAACTCGGGACATCCGGAGGGTCAGCTGCGTAACATCGCCAAGAACGAGTTTTCCCGGATAGTCAAACACTCGAGCAGTGAAAGAGTAGCAAAATACCATCTAAACGAGGCAAAAGGGGAGTACATAGACAGAGGATTCCCTCCAGGACTCCTGAACCGATTGATTAAAGAGGCTTTGGAGATCGAACGAAATAGAAAGAGAATGACGGAGATAGAAGTACCTAGCAAGGAGACTAAAGAGAGAGTAGGAACACCCAGAATTGGACTTACCTTTGTGCGAGGCGTGAGCGAACAAGTGCAACGTATCCTGAAGGAAGAGGGATTCGAGACTTACATGAAGAAAGGGAAGAACCTGAAAACAATGCTCTTAAGGCAACATAGAGAAGATCCAGGAGTGAAATATGTAAGATCTCAAGAAAAACATGAGATGGAAAAAGTTCACGACACGCCAGTGGGAGTATATTGTGTACCATGCGGTGGGTGCGAAGCAGTTCATGTAGGAGAAACACGAAAAGGAATCCACACTCGAGTGAAACAACATATGGCTGACGTAAGAAACGACAATGAAGCAAACAGCATCGCCACCCACCGCATGAGTACTAAGCACAAAATCGATTGGGGCCAAACAACTACTCTGCTGGTGTCTAATAGTAAGAGGGATTTACATCTAAGAGGACTTGAATCGCTGGCGATTCAACACTGTGAGGCGAGCGGACAACCACTCATGAATCTTCAAGGGCCGTCAAACCCTAACATCAAATTCCTAATCAGTAAAGAGTTGGGGGCACACCTCTCGCGCAAATGGGATCGTGCGAGCGTTGAGCAGACGACACGCGAGAAGTACAGTGGGCAACGGTTTCCACGCATTTTCAAAAACACTGGCACTCATGACAAGGTAAAACAGAGGCAAGCACAAGAAAGGAAGCCTGAAGAAGATAGGAGAGACCGAAATTAACACCACTCGGACTATTAGGCCTATCGAAAATTCGCAAAATACCGTACTGAGAGTATTTTTGTTTTTTGAATTTGAGCGTTTCTATTGTGATCGATTGATTTCGAACATTCAAAGTAGAAGATGGTTCATTTTTTCGCTGAATACCAGTCTGCGAAAGAATCCCACCGTGAGGCGAAAATGAACTGTCATTGGGCTGCTGCATCACTTCAACCGCCACCGATTCTGAACTCGCCATTGGATCTTTCGTCTAATTCGTCTCGAAGAGGCCAAACTGTGACCCCGCAGCGAAGTCGACCTGCTCGTCGATGCTGCCATCCGAAAAAACACAAACGATTTGCACGTTATCAGTATACGTCATCAGTATGCCAAGCTCACACTCGGGACTGGGTGGCTTTAACCACCAGCCAAGAAGGCCGAAAACGCACATCTTTGCATTCGTCTTGAACAACCATGAAGCACAAGCTATCAGACGACCACCCCGCCAACTCTACGGCTCCAACTGGGAACGACACACCTCACCTCAGGCGCCGGCCCGAACCCCTCTTTCGTCTCAGAAGAGGATACACTTCTCTGCCAAAAATGACGAGGACCCTACAATCTCACTTGCTAACCTCCTCAAGATGGTAGAAGACACTGTTCCCGGCTGTTTCCTCTACAAGCCAACGCAGTCAGACGACGCTCCCGTCATCAACCAAGGCTTAAGGACAATTTTCGTTTTCGCCTTACGAGATCGCAACTCCAAACCATGCAGCCTACTCGGCCAATCAACTACCCTCTTTACATGCCTCCTCCGAAACGAAGGCCCCTTACTTGGTAATGGTGAGCCTCTGAAACTCGACAAGGAACAACCGGAACCCCCGCAAAACTTCGACACTTACACGGAATGTGAATTCTTATGCGTCCAAGTAAAATTGTATTCGACATGGCCCTCTCAATCCCTAAGTAATCTGAAGTTCCATCTTTCGTGCTCTTCGGTAATGACATAGGCTTACGCATGAGCCTTCGAACCACCTCGCAAGCAGACGTCTTAAACACGGCTGTTAACGCCCTATATGAAAAGCTTTCGGCCGACAGCCTCGAAGAGATCTGAAACCACTCATCGCTCACTTTACAACAAAGCCAGTTTCGCCACTAACCATTCATTAAACTGGGCAACGAGAGCACTCTTCAACACGTATGATTCGACAAGACACTATCTATGATACCAGCCAATCCACAAATTCGACACTCTTTCGGGGACTAATCCTGTCTTTCCCACCGCATCTGCACATCTCCAGAGAGCCGAAGCCACTGAGACCAAATCAGGCATCCAACAACCCCTTTTTCAAGAATAAACCACCCGACAGCCGGCAGAGGACTGGAACAAGCCAAGAGCGCCCCCATCCGAAAGCAGACGCAACGAAAGCTTGTACCACCAAGCTAAGCAACCTCAGTCCTTTCGGACCGACCAAACATCACGCTCCCGCTCACCCGGTCACAGAAACCAGCACGAGCGCACATCCACTCCAAACCGCCACAGCCACTACTCGCCACCAGGCGGCAGAAGTTCCTTTCATAAGGGACAGCAATGACACCATTCGACCCTACTGCTTTCCCGTCGGCGCAAGACTTTGACACTTCCGACCAGCCTGGCGAACGACACTTTTGATGCAGCCACTAGCGGCCCTGAAGTTCCACCCCGGGGTTCCTCCGACCAACGCTGGAAACGAAAACATCGTGGCTCCTTTCCCTTTGACTCCCAGGATCAATCCACCATCCGAAAACTGTGGTCACGATGCCTCGCCGTCCACCCACACTTCGGACTGCTCACCATTCCTCAAATCACGTTCCGTGTTCCTTACGAAAGCAACAACGATCACACCTCGCTGACAAATCCTTTCGCTTCGCCGCTAGAAGAACTCTCACCGAAGCTCCGGTGCTGTTGCCGAATCAACATTCGGTACACCACCCGAAAACCTTTTCGGGTGCAAGCCATCAATCAACACTGTCTTTCGGCCATTGTCGTTTTCAGAAATCTTGTTCATCTCCACTCTTCGGATTACCGATCATCACGATGAAGAAGGTAATCCTGATCTCCAATTGAAAGGCCAGAACCAGTGCTAGTTTCGTCAGCAGTGCCTTTCATTCCACCGATGGAACGAAGACACTGTGGCTCCTTTCCCGTGCCTCCCGTGATTGACCCACCATCCGAAAACTCGCTGGTCATGACGACTCGTCGTCCCCCCACTTTCGGATCGTCTACCACTTCGACGTGAAGAAAGCTCTCTCTTGGCCCTCGTGGAAGCAAATGGACCAAAACCAGTTGCCAGTTTTTCCTTTGTCCAACCGATGGAATCGAAAACACCGTGGCTCATTTCCCGTTGTCTCCCGGTATTGATCCACCATCCGAAAGCTCGCAGGTCTTGACGACTCATCGCCCGACCACTTCTGATTGCCTGCCATCTCGACGTAGTTAACGACCTTGGCCAATCACAGCACCTTGAAGAGGGATGAATCTGCGACATTCCTTTAACGCCGCCACTGGAACCCAAGACGACGGCCACCTATCTATGACAAGGTCTTCTGTTAATGCTAAAATTAACAGGTTAAGATGTTTTCCAGGGCAAAACGAAAGTCCATTTTGCCGATCCCCATGTCTATCCGGCTAAAAATGGTTTCTTTTGCCAAGGAAAACATACTTAACCAAACCCGGCCTACCTCCCCTCTTCAGTCATCGCCTGACACATTGAGAGGAAAAAAATGACAAAAGCATTAGCGCTCTCGCTTTCATAGGAGGAGGACTGCGCCGCAGGCGCAGTGGAGGCTTGCACACAGGCGGCTACATGCAGACAAGAAACCTCCAGGGAAACAACATTGAGGATCATTGTAATGCTAAAATTAACAAGTTAAGTATGTTTTCCTTGGCAAAAGAACCATTTTTAGCTGGCCAGACATGGGGGGCCGGCAAAATGGGCTTTTGATTCATTGTGTGCGATTTCCTACTGTCCGTCCGTCCGTCCTACTTTATTACCTGGTGTTTTTATTACTGCATGTATGATATTGATGCTATTACATTATGATACTCAAGAGTTGCTGATATATGTTTTTAACATTGCTGTTTTGATCTCACCTACTCATGGGGAATTGGTTGCATTGTATGACCTAGATCGATTTTTTTTTCTTGTAGACCGTCACTTATCCTAGCATTAAGTTTAGCTTGTTTTGCCTAAATATTACTGTTTTCAATCGAATGCCTACTGGTCAAACCCTATATATTACCTCTACCTAGCACTATGTATCAATGCTTAGAGAATAAATGTTGTCATGATGCAATCCGGCATCATTAACGATAATGTAAGACGTACATTCTTACAAAGCTTTGTTATCCAAGTGAGTGTTTGTTATTAACAAGCTAACCGAGATAAAAACTGCGGGCTATGTGGCTTCCTTCTAACGTCGACTCATTCAGCACACTGACACCTCAGGCCTGCAGCAGTTATAATGAAAGGAGGAAAAATAAGGTGAAAAGTATTATACTAAATCGCAAATAATATCACACCTTCAATAAATTACCTCCAAGACTGAAAAAAATACACAGTAAATATAAATTTAAGAACAAATTTAAAATAAACTAATCCTTAATTTACACGTAATAAGACAGTAATACTTGGATGTGGAGTGTACTTTTAGCATGTTTTCACACGTTTCGAGGGGAAAACCTTTGAAGATCTTCGACTTTTGGTTTTGCGTGATCAAACTGTGAGTATAAGACATCCAATCTGGACTTCGTAAAAGTAGATTTGGCTGATCCCTAATTTCTAATAATAGTGTGATCATCGAAAAAGTGTTTTTTCGAACTTTGTTTGCATAGGATCTTGTTTTATGGTTTTTTTGAAGTGATGGTGACATCAGCACCCGTTAGGCCTAAGCGATGTACACATTTATAGATCAGCATATATGTTGATCTATTTTTTTCTGAACTTTGAATTTGAACCACATGAATTTACTTTCAATGTGTCACATTTCCATCAGTGTGACCTTGACTTACACGAATGTCGTTGGTCGTGTCGGAATCATACCCCAACATCAAGGATGTGCAAAACTTGCTTTTTAATCCCACAAGAACATTGGGCAATCATTTTACTGAAGAGTGACACTTCTCACAAAAGAATGAAACGGCACCCCTATACGAATCCTTGAACGAGCTTCTGCCTCCGACTCCGCTCTACCTACGCTGAGCAGCAATAAGTGAAATCGCTTAAAGGACACTGCCAATCCTGGTGCCAAATCGCCATGCAAGAATTTTGTTTCCAGGCCTTCTCCCATCATTACCTCCATACTGTAAAACAGGATGTTATTTTTCAGCGTGGTTTATAATTCGCTACGAACTATAAGCCCCTTTCTGCCGACGATATACCCACAAAGCCGATTGCGGGGCAGACGCGCGTTTGATTCTTGACGCCACTACCACATCCTTGTCGGCATATTCCGATCATCCTATTGCGACGCCACTGTTACCTTTATTGATATCCCGTTCTGTGCTTTATGAACATTCCAAATCTATTATGGATCAAGCGGAAGACAAAATTGACACTTTAAAATGTGCTAGGTCTCGATCAACACCTGTGATTTTGCTTTCAATCCATCTTACTGCGCCTCCCGTCACAGAGAAGATTTCGTTAGTGTCAGCGTTTCCCGAGGACACTCCGTTCACACAGCTGTGAAAAAAAGTGCTATCCACCCTGGGAAAATTACTTGCGTTTACTAAACCGATTCCTGAATATCTAAATGTTCTTTCTTCCTCCTTGGTTACTAATGATCCTGTTTCTTCAGAACCCTTCTACAAGAAACATAGGAAGAAATCAAAGAAAAAGAAAAGGAAGAATTATTCCAAGTATAGTTCTAAGCATAGCTCCAAAAAAGAAGAAATTAATATCTATATTGACAGAGAAGAACTCAGCTCGTCACACCCCTTCACGCATTGCTTCTTCTGTCTAGGCCCCTTCGCTGTTGTCTGAACTCCGAGAGGCACCTCCGCTCAACTCCTCCTTGCCGGTCCAGCCAGCGTTTTATCGCTGCCATCGCGGGATGATGCCACTACTACTTGTTCAATTCCCACACAAAAACGCAAGGCCCATTCCACAACGCGGTCCTCGAAGCATCACAAGCCGGCGGTCAAGACCTACAGTAGTCCTTCCAGCTCGTCTTTCCGCTCCGTCTTTTCGTCGGTCTCTTCACAGAAAAGGATCCCTTCGGTTCCGTTGATTCCAGCAAGGGCCCCATCACTCCCATCGCTGCCGCATATGAGCACTGCGTCCATGCAGCCTTTGGACTTGCGCCGCATTTTGACTGGACTGCCACCGCTGGACTTTTGCCCAACCACGGCCGGCGCTTCTCTGCAAGCCCGCTCTTCTCCATCTCGTTAAGTCTCTCCATCTCTTGATACCTGGACAACCTTCGTCCCCTTCGCCAAATTGTACTCGCTCTTCTGCCTTTTGCAACCCCACTATGCCCAGTACAAGGAAGAACGCCAGCAAGGATGGTGATTTTAGGGTTTATTCCAGGGCCACGCGGTCTGTCCTTAGGAGATGTTGTCCAGTGGTTCAAAGATGCTCTGATCATGGCTTCTAGCAGAGTGGCACACTTCAGGAAGAGTTCTAGCTGGTTACGGGACTAGCCCCCAGAGTGAGTCTGAAGAGGGCTGCAAGGCCTTAAGTACCTAGAGCTGCAGCCAGTACACGCCACCAGTGGTGCAAGGTACTTCCTGTACTATATCCTGGTATCACATGAGCCATCTCTGCTAGCAGCTACCCCTAGTAGTCCGGGCTACATGCCATGTTATATTCACTGAAACTTGTTTTGTGACGAGTGCCAGATGCTAAATGTAGAGCAAACTATTTTATGATGTCAAAAAGACGTCATTTACACAGTTTTTTTGGCATAGCGGGTAAAAAAAGCATCTTACAACTTTGGCAGCCCTTTATAATTTGTAACCCTCGAATTAAGCTAAAGAATGGTCCAAACCTTGTCTTTCTATCACTTATAGTTGCGGAGTTACGTCCCGTTGAATATTACGTCATATCACGTCTTTGTTATGTTTCCTCGACGTGTGGCGCGGGTCAGAAAAAGGTCATATGACTTTTTTTTTTTTTAATGGCTGTAACTCCTAAACCGTCAACAAATTAAAAGAATAATGTGAAGCAAAAACGTTCAGCACACAATCCTGGACAGGAAAGGCTTTTACGTAAATGCAACCCTTGAACCCCAAAATCAATTGGTTGTTATAGTAATTTTCGTTTTCTAAGAGTTCTTGCGAGCCCTACAATAGCCCAAAATAGACATGCGTATGATTTTCTGAAAGATGGGTGTCTATTCTTTCCATCAGTCCTAACAGAAATTGTTTAACTTGGGTAGGGACAGTCCTACGCCCATTTAAAAGAGCCAATGGGGTTTATAGCGAAAGGGTATGTTGATTTTCGAATGTAAAGTGTTCTTGCGAGCCCTGCAATGGCCCGAAATAGACATGCGTAGGATTTTCTGAAATGTGGGGAGCTATTCTTCCCATCAACCCTACCCGAAATTGTTTAACTTAGGTGGAAAAGTAATGGCGCAGCAGCGAAACCTTATGTTGATTTTCAAATTCGAAGTGCTCTTGTGAGCACGAAACGAACACGCTTAGAATTTTCTGAAAGGTGGGGATTTATTCTTTCCATCAATCCTAACAGAAATTATTTATGGCTGTAACTCCTTAACCGTCAACAAATTAAAAGAATAATGTGAAGCAAAAACGTTTGGCACACAATTCTGGACAGAAGTTTTTTTACGTAAATGCAATCCTTGAACCCCAAAATTAATTGGTTGTTATAGTGATTTTCGTTTTCTAAGTGTTCTTGCGCGCCCTACAATAGCCCAAAATAGACATGCTTAGGATTTTCTGAAAGATGCGTTATCTATTCTTTCCATCAGTCCTAACAGAAATTGTTTATCTTAGATAGGGACCGTTCTACGTTCATGTAAAGATGAAATTGTAATAGCGTAGCAGCGAAAGCGCATGTTGATTTTCTAATTCAAAGTGCTCTTCCGAGCCCTCTAATAGCTCGAAATGGGCATGCTTAGGATTTCTGAAAGATGGTGATCTATTCTTTCCATCATTCCTAACCGAAATTTTTTAGCTGACATACAAATACGAATATGAGCATTAAAACAGAACCTTGAAATAGAAACTAGCTGCTACACTAATTACAGTTACACATTTAAAAGGGCGTAGGCTGGTCCCAACCTAAGCTAAACAATTTTGGTTAGGATGATGGAAAGAATAGATCCCCACCTTCCAGAAAATCTTAACCATGTACAGAGGGGAGCAAAAAGTTTGGTCTGCTAACAATGATCAAATACAACAATTACGAATTATATCTTCAATTCAATGCAATGGATCTGGGTGACTTCCAGACGTGGTTTTTTATTTTTTTTTTTATTTAAGGTAATGCCTCACTGCTTGCTTGCCTCGCTTCCAGGGTGCGACCGGGATTGCTCGGGTGGTGCTTGGTTGTTTAATGGCTGTCTGGTTGGTAGGTTTAAGCAGTGTAAGTTTAGCTTTAGAGTCATTGCGAATGGTGCATTGACCTATTAGGCTCAATAAACATAAACATGCAATGGAATATAACAATGCCACAAATCTTGATTGTTGTATTTGATCATTGTTAGCAGACCAAACTTTTTGTACATTTCAGGCTATTAGAGGGCTCGCAAGAGCACTTCGAACATGAACATCACTAAAACAACCAATTGATTTTGGGGTTCAAGGGTTGCATTTACCCAAAAGATGTATACCACCTTTCCTGTACAGAATTGTGTGCTGAACGTTTTTGCTTCACATTATACTTTTGATTTGTTGACGGTTAAGGAGTTACAGCCAAAAAGAAAAGTCTTACGAATTTTTTCTGACCCGCTGGTTAGCCATATGTCAATGCAGCATCACGAAGACGTGATATGACGTAATATTCATCGGGAAGTAACTCCGCGACTGTAAGTGATAGAAGGACAAGATTTGGGCCATTCTTCAGCTTTTTTGAGGGCTGAAAATTATAGTGGACTCCCAAAGTCGTACCACATTTTCTGATCCGCAGGGAAGCCGCACGTCAATGAAACGCCACAAAGACGTGATATAACGTAATATTCATCCGCAACTGTGAGTGATAGAATGACAAGGTTTGGATCATTCTTTAGTTTAATTCTAGGGCTACAAATTATAATTGGGCTCCCAAAGTTGTAACAATGCTTTTCTTACCCGTTATGACAAAAAAAAACATGTAAATGACGCCTTTTTGAAGTCATAAAAAATTTTGCTCAACATTTAGCGTCTGACACTCATCGGATTCGGGTTTAGGAGGAAAAAGTACTCCGGGAAACATCAAAACACTTCATATATGAAAGAAAACAAGGTACACCTGTTTGTAGCTCGGACTATAGGGTCAGACAAGGCCAGAGCCATCCTGACCACTGATCTCCAGGGACTGGACCATACATCACAATACATAGCATAAGTGGAATACATTAATAAGGATACAGAGTATACAGAATACATAGCATGGAGCCATAGCATCAAGGTAAAGAGGCCCACTAAGGCCCTAGCTTAAGGGGTAGGAGGAAGCTGTGGAAACTGTCGAGCACGCTCTCCCAGACTGGTCGCAGCGGCGCCCTTGCCTGATGTCCTCCTTTCACAGCCTGTGCTCTACGGTGTTACGAGAGCCTTACGTTCTACTTCAAACAATAAAGAATGAAGGGATTTATGAATGGACTATGATAAATCAGTGACTTTTGCTGATGTTGACCGTAATCAGGAAGATGACAATGTTTCCGTCACCTCTGTAAATGAAGACAAGGCCTTAAATTCACATCTGCCTATGGGCATTACCGAGCCTCTTGTTTTTAACACCGTGCCCAACAAATTTTGTCTCCGTCATTCTGTCTCTTCAACTTCATCCAAGAATCAAGGATTAAGAACAGACATTTCATTTGGCGATTCACAAAGAAAGACCTGCCACAGTCTGCTCTCGTCGTACGTCCTCTTCTCAGACATATGGTCTTCTCTGTGGTAAGGTGAGCCTCTTGAACTGGAGAGACCAGTTGGGCTTCCGGCTAAGGGATTCGAACCTTTCTTCTTCAACAATAGAGGCAAAGCTGCCCGTCTCACTCAGTTTGCCCCCTTCGATGAAATGAACTTTGTTATGAATTCAACATTCCTTGATTTCGGCACGACTTTAAAGAACCCAAAGCTTCTTCCCATCCCCCTCCGTTAACTTTGAGACCCTCAAAAACATTCAGCAAATAGGTAAAAGAACCGTTTCTCATACTGATTCGCTTCACACAGTCGCGTCAGACTGTTTTAGAAGCCACCACGGATCCCTCTTCCATCAGAGAAGATGTCATCAAGAAGTTTGAGGATGCTTCTATTCTTCTACAGAAGGTGTCGAGTGCTCAGCCTAAGCCCCCTCCACTGGCAGACCCATGGGGTGGTCAATTCAATATACGCCATCAGGATGAGATTCTTGCCTCGGCTACTGGACTTCACCAGACTAAGATTCAGGCACTCCGGACCATTTCTTTCCACAAGGCCCCAACCCTCTTCAAAGGTGTAGTTTAAAAGATCGGCCCCAGCTCCTCCAACTCAGGAACAGTAAGAGTAAAAGGGAAAATGGGACCATTTCAAGGGTCTTCTGATGGCAGGGGCCGTAAAAAATGAAGAGCTCGGAACGAAATTACAACGATCCGTGGCGTTTGTCCATATCTCGCACGGCTACCAAACGATGTTGCTCGTCACCTGAAACTTGCCAAGTCTCCGTCATGGAACTTCACCACACCTCCAATGCCATATCTCCTAGAGGTAGAGGCCTTCGTCCTGAAGAACGCTAGAGACTTTCCAGAACTGGTCTCAGCACAGTTTTTACAGCCCCATATTTTTGGTTCTGAAAAAGTCTGGATCAATCTGAAGTACCTAAACTGTTTCATCAGCAACGCAAGTTGCAAAATAGAATCTTGAATTTCATTTGCAATTCAGTTCAGGGATATGACTTCCCGAGCCAAAATTCTCCCATCGTTCAATGCCACATCCACATGCTGACTCAAAATGATCCTGTACTTCTCTTCAGTGTCTTTTCCAGGAGGACATTTCTGCAGCAAATTTGTTGCTCGATCAGCTGCTTGATCAGCTCTCACAGTATTGGCTCGGGGCTTAATTATTTGTTTCATTTCCCCCCAGGATCGATGCAGGTCGACCTCGCATTGTTCGCTTCTTGCTAGTGTTTCCCTTTACTGACGAAGTATCTGCAACACTTTCCTTGATTTGATCATTAGACACTCCACGCTGTATCCATATCTTCTTGACAGAATATAGATTGTTTTTACTATGCTTTACATTGACCAACTTTTAAACCATTTTCATGTTCCACTGTGCATGAATTTTTCACGAGTGAAAATTTAGTAGGAACGTCCTTTTGGCAACCTGTTTGTAGAAATGGCCGTTAACGAATGAACGAAGCCTTTAGTATAAATTTATCAAAAAAGAAAAAAAAAATTAAATTAGCAAGGCTGCACTGACACCGATACTGGCTGGCTCGGTTGCCAATATTTGTGGTACCCAATCGATATCGTTAACCTTTGCTGAAATATTGATACTAGGGAACCGGTCTAGATTATGACACATGGTGTGCGGTGCTTGCTCACAAAATCACCAAGTTTCGTCCTAGCTATCTTTTAGGCCGATAGAAATTAATTAAATGATATTCAGGAGTGACACAAAAAAAAATATTTGGGAGCATGGTATTTCTTCTTTTACCAAACAAAACAACTCTATGTTGTTGTGGAGTACAATAGCTATGTTTTAACGCAAGGTTAAGCCGTGTTCAGAGTACAAATGTTGTACACTGGATAAAAGTCTTTCTTTAGATCCAAGTTTTTACTTGTGAATATGTATATGAAATGCCCTTAGGTTCGTATAGAGGTATCAAGTGAATAGATTTGAGGGTGATATGATCATCGGCACCAATATGCGTTTGATGAAAGCGTTGGTCTTCATATAAAATTTTTTAGACTGTGGCTTAAAAAACGTTTCACGCGCTAAGGAAAAACTAATGTGTGCGCTCCCGAGAACCACATACTTAACTTTTAGCAGCCTTAACTGTTGGTTACTATTTTAATTGTTTTTCTTTTAATAATTACTGGCCTTTTAAGAAAACTATACCATTGATAGAAAATTAGGTAATCAATTTTGGGTATCTGTATTGGTAAAGGTATCGGTAACCTTTTATTTAAACTCATATCTGCATCGGATCGGTAAAATTGGTATCGGAGCAGCCTTAAAAATTAGAAAGGATGGGGCAGGGGAAATAAGAACGATTTCTTAAAAGAACATGTACAACTTACACAATTTAACCCTTCTGCAACTACCCAGTTCCTTTCTGGTACAAGATAATTTACTATTCCTTGCTTTCCTTTATCGTTTCCTACTAAAATCTCCACCTTAAATGTAACAAGAAAAAATCAACATCAACATTTATAATATTTCAAAACATTGCACGGAAAGCGACCCCTATAACTATTTGCTTACCCGGTCGCCCCTGAAGAAATGCCAATACTTGAATGGCTCGAGCCATTCTCCTGGTTTATGGACTCCTCTATAGTTGGCTTGTTTGGCACCTTCTTCCCAGGGCCGATGAATTGTGTACACATACTGTTTATTTTTAATAACTCTGCGTTGATATTGCGGTCCCTTAGGTGTTTTCCATTCTATCACTTCCTTTTCCCTTTTAATGTAATTATCAGGAAAATTCGAATAATCCTTCGGCAGTTTTGAAGAATGTCGTACAAGCATCCATGAAGTGTTGCATGATAACTGAGAACAAAAAAATGTATAAAAATTTTGCAATGGATACCGCTTGTTGTTACAATTGCAATAATAAAGGAAGCAAAGTGTAACCGATCTAAGAAGAAGTATCTGCAGTCTACATCAATTGATAATCGATGTCTGTTACACGAGGTGCAAAGTAAGGATGTTTGTAGACTATCCATGGGCATACCGAGAATGATATTTGAACGATCAGCCATCATTTATCATGGGGGAGGGGTGAATTTGTTTTTTGGACCTCAAAAACGACATTCATTGTTGTAGTTTTGTGGGTAATTAGATCCATGAAACAAAAGTGCAGCAATAAACTCAGCACTACCAGAAGATACATGTAACAACTAACATTTTGAACAGTTTACAATAAATGCTAGAAATGATAGATTTATTAGATTGTATCAAAAGCCAAAACAGGTGAAAGTGCCCCTAAGCTGAAAATGAATCAGCCTTTCAAAGGTGTAATATCAATGGATCAAGACATTCGCCAAGTTAATCTCACCGACTAATTACGGGTGTGTAGCCTATGTGTTACATTTTTTAACGTTGAGTTGAGTTCGCGTCAGTTTTAAGGGTAGAGTAGATTATAGAATTTTGAGTGAAGTTATGGGTTCGAAGATGATAGTGTAGGTGCTTGTAATTATCATACGCTATGCAAAAAAATTAAATAGGTTTTTCCTGTACACTACGCACGAATGTGATGAACTTATCTAGACACACGCTAGTGTGTCGCCGCCAAGTAACAGTCGATCATCCCATTGTTAAAAAATTGATTGTTTTATGATAAAAAGGCGGCCTTACTAGCAGACATGTGTCTGTTAAACTGTAAGCAACAGAAATCTTTCAAATTATGGTAAATGTAAGGGGAAGGTGCAGGGATAAAGAAAAACTGAAAGTTAAAGGTTGAGTGTCAACCATTCAGAGAGAGAAAGATGCGTCAATAACATTGTTTTCATGTTACTGACTAGCTAGCTAGTAACTGTAACGCTGGCTCCATGTTAAATCCCATAAACTCATTGCTCATAGCTAGCGCAAAATTGAGAACGCCTACATAGCTGAATTTTGGCGATCTGAGCATGGTCCTTTTGTTGGTTTGGGAGTTGTAGGCGTCAGAACAAATGCAAGTGAGGCTTTTGAAACTCGCCACCAGCAAATTTAAATTTCGTTTCTTTTCCAAGTTGCAACCAAAGATTTCAAGCAACAATGGCTTGAACAATCAACACTGGTCCTTAGATTTATTGTAAAAGCCTGGACAAACTAAAAAAACTGAACTGTACCGAAGGACCAAATAAGGAAACATTAAACGTTGCCGTGGACTGAGTAAGAATAAAGGGGTACACGTTCAATGATGGTTACGCAACAATACTAGCATCCACGAGCTAACGGGGTTTTTGTTAATAGCACAAAAATAAAATGCTACGCGATCTACGACCTTCGGGGGTTTCTGCATGACTAAATGTCAACGAAATCTTGAAAAGTTAAGGGGAAGGTGCAGGGATAAACAACACAACTGAAGGGAATGCGCTGACTGAGTGAGTGAAGCGAATGAAATCAGCGATTGTTAGCCAGTGTGTGCAAAAATGGGATTGAAGCAACTTAAGCAGACGGTGTAACCTTATGTACGTTCAAAGTCCTGTGAAAGTAGTGATATCCACCCAAAACCAAAACTGGTAGAAAAACCCGCCAAGTTTCCACAAAAGGTCGGCCTTTGAAGGTAGTGATATCATTCAACCAGGGAAAGGCCGCTAAGTTAATCGCACCGAATAATACTTTGGATGTTAAATGAAAACTTGAAGATTGCTACAGCGAGTAGCAATCTTCAAGTTTTCATATAACTTTCGAACTATTAGTCGGTGCGATTAACTTGGCTAATAGGGTTAGCCCAATAATACTTCGAAAGTTAAATGAAAACTAGAAGATTGCTACTAACAGTAGCAATCTTCAAGTTTTCATTTAACGTCCAAAGTATTATTCGGTGCGATTAACTTGGCTAATAGGATTAACCTTGGCGGCCTTTCCCTGGTGGAATGATATCACTAACTTCAAAGGCCGATCGTTTTTGGAAACTTGGCGGGTTTTTCTACCAGTTTTGGTTTTGGGTGGATATCACAACTTTCATAAGACTGTGAACGTACATAAGGTTACACCGTCTGTTTAAGATGCTTCAATCCCATTTTTGCACACACTGACTAACAATCGCTGATTTCGTTCGCTTTGCTCACTCAATCAGCGCATCCCCTTCAGTTGTTTTGTTTAGCCCTTCACCTTCCTCTTAATTTTTCAAGATTTCGTTCACATTTAGTCATGCAGAAACCCCCGAAGGTCGCTGTTACTAAAACAGCAGAATGCGAAGCAATTATTTTTGGGTTATTAACAAAAAACCCATTAGCTTGTGTATGCTCGTATTGTTGCGTAACCATCATCTAACGCGCATCCCTTTATTCTTACGCAATCCACGGCAACGTTAATGTTTCTTTATTTTGTCCTTCGTTACAGTTCAGTTTTAGTTTCAGTTTTTAGGCTTTTACAATAAATCTAAGGACCAGTCTTGATTGTTCAAACCATTGTTGCTTAACCATTGTTCTTTGGTTGCAACTTGGAAAAGAAACGAAATTTAAATTCGCCCGTGGCGAATTTCAAAACCCTCCCACGCATTTGTCCTGACCTCCAACAAAAGGACCATCATCAGATCACTACCCATCCGTGTGCAAAAGTTCAGGTACGTAGGCCTTCTCAATTTTGCACTAGCCATGAGCAAAAAGTCTACGGGATTTAACATGGGAAAAATCTTATTAGCTAGCCAGCTAGACAGTAACACAAAAACAACGTTATTGACGCATCTTTTTCTCTATGACTGGTGTACACTCATCCTTTAAATTGTAATTTTTCTTAATCTCTGACCCTTCCCCTTACATTTTCCACAATTTGAAACATTTCTGTCGCATTGGGATTTATCCTCAACATGCCAAAATATGCTTTCAATTGCTTACAGTTAACAGACACATGTCTGCTAGTGAGCGGCCTTTTTATCATTAACAATCAATTTTTAACAATCGGATGTCTACAATGGGATGATCTACTGTTACTTGGAGGCGACACACTAGCGTGTGTCTAGATGACAGGATGAATTGTTGACCAAGTTGGTGAAGAGCAGCAGGCATTCGGCTGGTGATTGGTGTTTTGGAGGCCGTCGGTGACATAAGTTGTTGATAGTGTCGGAGACAGGTGTTGGCGAAAGCTGTCGTGTTGATGATAAGAGACACTCCGTTGCGCTGTTGTTGTCCTGGTGAGACCCTGACATCTGGAACCGCCGTAGTAGAACTTGTCAGTCAGACAGTGGTCTGGAGGCGGAGATTTGTGTTAGGTTCCTTGAAATGCGGTGAAAATCAGTCTGCAGTCGTGAGGAGAGCGGCGGATTGACTGGGGCATCGGATGCGCTGCAGAACGGCAGTAGGCGGGATAAGGAGACCGAGCTGCTGCTTGATGAGGGGTTGAAGTCTTGGTACTGTAGGTGAAATCGTGTCGTTCGGTTGACAATAGCCATGATGATAGACTTCTTGCTGAGAAAGCTTCGGATGGACCCAGAAGCAGACCTTGTTGTCACCATTGATTGGTTTTAGATGAATGGTTTTCCAGTGCTTCCCTTAATGGTCCGGCAATTCCACTAATGAAGAAGTCTTATTGAGACATTCGAAACAAGGTGGGTTGAGATGTCTTTCGGTGAAAGCTAGGAGGAGCTTCTTCCGGTCGAAAGCTTCAGGCTTCTTTCGGGTGAATGCTGGTGGCTTCTTCCAGTCGAGAGCTTTGAAGCTTCTTTTGGTGGAGAGTGCGGGCTTTCATTTGATCAGAATGAAATTGCAGCCATGGTGAGGCATCGTTGAGGCAGTTGAAGGATCCGTAGAGACTTGACAAAATTTGTCCACAACGGTCATCTACTGTCTACGACGTAAATCACGTGACACATTGATTCCGCTGCATGGCCAAAGAAGTGCTTTTCGGCTATAGTTTGAAGGAGCATCTTTCTGTCGAGAGCAAGAGACTTCTTTCAGTCTAGAGCCTGGGGTTTCTTTCGGTCGAAAACTTGAGGCTTCTTTCGGTCGTAAGTTCGAGGCTTCTTTCGGTCAAAAGCTAGAGGTTTCTTTCGATCGAAAGGCTGCTTCTGGTGAAAACTTGAGAATCACGGAAAAGGTAAAAACGCAGGTTGACGGTGAATGGCAACTTCATGGTGATGAAAATTTATGATTGAGGCGATGGTTGGCCACCCGTGAGAACAGGCAAAGTCAGTTGGGATGAAATTCCGGTCCAAGTGATGGGAGGGCGTGAATCGATGAAAGCTTCAGTTCGAGTTGACAGCATCATTCGGGGAAAACTGCAGATGATGATGGGCGAGGGACAGCTGACCGTGACGAAGGAGGTCAGTAGAGCTGTTAATGAAGATCGGTGAAGGACAGAAGGCGGCGAATGGGAACGTCATGAACTGTGGCTAGTGAGGGACAGCGGCCAAAAGGGATGAAGGTCCGGAAGAACTGGCCAAAGGTTGGCGTGGGACGGTTGATGGCGACGGGCGAAGGTTTGCTGAGCTGCTGAAGAAGATTGATGAGAGACATCAGAAAGCAAAGGATGAAAGCATGAGGCATCAATTTTGGCTGATGAAAGACAGTACGCTGAGATGGGCGTATGTACGAAAGAGCTGCACGATATGGATGGCACAGGGCAGTGGGCAGTAACGGGCTAAGGTTAGCAGAGCTGCTACGAAAGGTTGTGGAGAGACAGCAGGCAATGAAACATGAAGGCCTAAGAAGGACGTAGGTCCAAAAGAGCTGAAACGAAGGTTGGAAAGGGGCAGTTGGCTTCGAAGGTTGAAGGTCCGAAAGAGCTGCAACAATGGTCGGCGAGAGACAGTAGGCAGCAACGGGTGAAGGTTGGCAGAGCTGGGTTGTGAATGGCCAAAGCACGAGGCCGTTTTTCAGACTGGACAGGGATAGCAGTCAGAGGACAAGATAGGTCCGAAAGAGCTGCAACAAAGGTCGGCGAGGGACAGCAGGCTTAGAAGGACGTTGGTCTGATAAAAACTGCAACGAAGGTCGGCGAGAGATAGCAGGCTTCGAAGGACGTTGGTCCAAAAAAGCTGCAACAAAGGTTGGCGTGGCACAGCAGGGCAGCGACAAGTGAAGATTCGCAAAGCTGCCAAAGAGGCCAGAGAGGGGCAGAAAGCAGCGAGGGACAAAGGCATGAGCTGCAAAAGAGGTTGGCTAAAGACAGCAGACTTTGAAGAACGAAGGTCCGAAAGAGCTGCAATGATGGTTGGTGAAGAACAAAAATCTGTCATGGTTGGTTACGAGAGTCTTGAATGGCAGTGACAATGGCAGGTGCTCCGGAAAACTGCGACGACACTCGGCATGGGGCAACTGGTAGTGACGGACAGACGTTAACAGAGCTGCAAATGAGCCGATGCGAGACGTAGGTTAACCGCATTGGAATGAGAGAAGCGGGGCCCGGTTGGAGGGAGGCGGCATGACGAGTTGATGACAAGCGGTAACGGCTGCTGCTGGAGGTCTTGCAGTGTGTGAAATTTTCATGTTGTGTGGAAACTTCGGTTCTTTCAAGGGGAAAGCGTGCATGGTTGCCATTTGGAAGGATGAGTCCGAGGCGGCATGGAGGGGAACGGTGGAAAGCAGACCGCATTGAGCGTGAATGTCCTCACGTATGCTGCGCTTTTGGGGGGTGAGAGAGGGAGGAAATAGTCCGTCCGGAATAGTCAATGCCGAGGCAAGATCAGGGGTGAGCGGCAGAAAGGCAGCCGACCCTTACAGGTGAGCCATCTTCGGAATCATAGAAATTTGACGTTGGTCTTTCAGGTTAAAGGGACGCCTTCAGGTCTTTCGGGAAACCTTGATCCTTCGGGTCTTAAGAATGTCTTTGGTGTCTTTCGGCGAAGGTGTCACGAAGCAGGAGAGAAAACGAAACGAGCATCATGGACAAGAGCATCAGGAAAAGAGATGGCGGACCTCCAAATTTTCAAGAGCGCGTGTTTTCGGGGGGCGGAGGGAGAAACTCTGCAAGTATTTTTTAAACTAGGCCTACAACTCGAATATACAAGTTTTTAGCCCCAGCAGCTGCAGTCTGCTTAAAACAAATAAACGAAAAACAGCAATTTCGAAAATTTTCGTCAGTTATAATAATAATATACATATTTACCGCCTACAACCAGCGGAAGGAAGTCGAAAGGGCTGGGGAGCCGCTTACACCGATCCACAATTAAAAGAAGAAGCCCCCAAAAAACTTAAATTTAGTTGGAAACAGTGAGAGGCCGTTTAAGAAATTTTTCCAAGGGTTCGGAGTTAAGCATTCTACGGAACAAAGCCACAGAAGCTGCATTTACGGTTTCAACCCCCAAGGGCATGCCAAATAGGCACTACCCTTACCGAAAAGAAGTTATGTCGACAGTCAAGACGAGCCGATTGAACAGACAGTTTCCAATTGTGACCCCGCGTGTTGATCATACCTGGAGCCCGTGCAAAAAAAGGAAGATTTTGGGTGAACCAAATCCCGAGGTCTCACACTTCTTCAGAAGCGGACAGGAGACAATGGTCCAGTGTATACCTTGACAATTTTCCCGTTTGCCTACATAAAAAGTGTGGCATTTCTGGATGGAAAGGGGGAGCTGCCATTGTTTCGACCAATGAACCACATTTTGGATTTGAGCCTCCAGATCCGAGGAAAGTGACGAGTCGACAGTCGTGGTACCAACCTTCAGGTCGTCCGCAAACTTGAACCCAAATAAGTTACAGTTTTCGAATTTCAAGTCATTTAAATAAATTACAAAGAGAAGGGGACCAAGAACAGATCCCTGGGGAACACTACATGGCACTTTTGACCAGGAAAAAAAAAGAGTTTTCAATTTGTACCCTCTGGAGGCGTTCATGGAGGAAGGACTCTAGCCAACTTTTAAGGAAACCCCCAATACCGCAACAATTTATTTTAAGGAGGAGTTTGCGATGAAGAACGGACTCAAAGGTTTTTTAAAGTCGAAATACACAGTGTCCGAAAGAGCGCCTACATCCAATGCGCTAGTCCAGTGGTCTAGGACCAGCAGTAATTGGTGTGTAGCAGACCTGTGCGGAACGAATCCGAATTGGTCCATACGACTAACCGAATGTTCACTCAAAAAACGAACTAGTTTATCCCGGATTATGGTTTCCATGATTTTACAAGCCACGCATGTTAATGCAATAGGCCTATAATTTAGGGGGTCCAAAGGGGAGCCCTTCTTAAAAACTGGGATCACGTTTGCCTGTCTCCAAATCTGTGGTAGCTTACTTTGTAAAAAAGACAGTGTAAAGAGTTTGGATAAGCGGTAGCTTATTTCAGAGGTTAAAGTTTTGAGAAGACATGCCGATAGGCCATCAGGTCCACAAGATTTTCTAGGTTCGAGTTTGCGGAAACAACTAAGCTCTGTGGAAAAGATACTGTAGTACATGTTACGGTAGGGTTGGAAATCTGTCTTAGCGGCGGAGTTATCGCATTGTCGTCAGCAATGGTGTTCATAGCGAAAACTTCACCCAAAGCCTCCGCCTTCCCCGCATTATCGGAAATGAAGGCACTGTCAACTTTAAGAGGAGGTAGGGCTCTAGCTGATGCATTATTACGGCGATAGAATTTAAAAAGGGCCGTAGAGTTTCCCTCCCGGATTACTGCAGTTTCTCGTTCCTTGGACCAATTTTCCACAGATTCAGTATAAAGTTTTCGCGCAACATTGTATGCAACCAAGGTAGTTGTGTTCGGATTTTTCTTATAACTTCTCCAAAGCTTTAATTTGCGATGGCAAAGATTACGAATGTACCGAGGGGTTGAAATTTTACCTTTTATGGCGGTACTAGGCACATCCCTACATCCGTCAATATGGTCAATGAGCACACGATGGAAACATGTCCAAGCTTGATCGATACAAGGATGAGTCTTAAAAATAAGGCTGTCCCAATCAACTGATGCAAGCGAAGATTTGAGTTTTACAAGGTTTACATTTCCCTTACCATGGTTATGCCCCCGAGCCGAAAAATATGCAGAACCCGATTGGGAAAGGTTTACAGAGAAGTTAACAACACAGTGATCACTATTCCCAAATTGGTCATAGACCAAACGGTCGTCTTGAGTAAAAATCAAGTCCAAAATATTTCCTCCCCTGGTGGGCTGATCAACAAGCTGTCTGAGTCCCAAGGGACCCACCCAATCTAGAAAATACTCGTGGTGACTGTCCTCAGCGCAATTTCGCTCCCAATCAACTGTTGAGAGGTTAAAATCGCCCAGCAAAAGATTTGAATAGCCGGGGTTGCATGAGTGATTTACAAACGTGCAGAGGTTCAGTACACCATCGTTAACATAGCTATTTGGCAAGTAACATAAAATAAACGAAATTTTGCAGCATGGTATGCTAAGAGCAATGCATTCTGCAGAAACACCCACCTCATCGATCACAAAAGGAATTTCAACACGGTGAAGGACCAAGAGCCCCCCACCCCGGCTACCACGATCGCGTCTAATCACTGAGTATGCCTGTAGGTCTACAATCATGGCATCGGTAAAGCTCTGGTTTAGCCATGACTCAACAATAAAAATCACATCGTACAAATTTTGCCTAACAAGATCCCTAAGACAGCCAATATTTCGAACAATGCTGCGCGCATTGAATAAACAGCAATGTAAATTACAATAAACGGGTGCTACAGGAGTAGGAAGCATGGGGCTACCCCCAGTTAATATTTGCCGTTTTCCGATGGTAAATTAACCTTCAAGAGTTCATTTTGGAGCACACACTTTCCCCGAGACGTAAGATGAATGGAGTCCCTGGCCAGTAGAGTGTGGTCCAAACAGATTTCCCTGTCAATAGAAACAAAAGAAAAATTTTTCTCAACACACATCTTGCGCAGTAAGTAGTTGGTATACTTCCCCAATCTAGGAAACAACCCGATGACTGAGATTTTTGCCCCAGGATACCTAATTTGAATAGATGAGATGAAGTCTTGTATGTGAAGTACAATTTTGTTTGGGGTTTCCTCACTGATGCTGTTAGACCCGACACAGACAATGTAAGTTCCTTCGGCATCTCTGTCTTCTAAGAAGACATGCTGAAGTTTTGAGGAGAGCTCATCTGCCTTCAAGCCCGGGTAGGTCCAAGTTTTCGAATTAGGGTGATTGCTTCCTCTAAGGCCTCTTACATGTGAGTCACCAATGATAGTTGTTTGATTCGGCCACTTAGAGCACAATGTAGTTAGTTCCTTTTGCCATTC
Organism: Lithobius niger; assembly: GCA_023313725.1. Lineage (NCBI taxonomy): Eukaryota > Metazoa > Arthropoda > Chilopoda > Lithobiomorpha > Lithobiidae > Lithobius > Lithobius niger. The sequence continues at coordinate 24,328 of JAHWFP010130396.1, forward strand.
ATCCGTTTGGCTCCCGGTCGCTTTGTTAGCATTGTAGTTTGTTGCGTCAAGATCATTTTTTCTGTGGTTTTGCAGATTACATAAAGCTGCCACTGTTGGAGCATGCTCGATGACTACATTTTGCTATCTTCCTTCTTCACCTGTAGACTGGCCTTGGTGATTTTTCTGCTCAGGAGCTTTTTTATTTTTACTGCTTTTGGATTTACCACGTCGGACAGTGATGTTTCTGTGGAGCTCAGCTGGATCACATATCACTGGATTACTCCCCAAGTCCTCTTCAACAACTTCCCGGTCCAAATGCGCAGATATGATTTCCAAGCTGTTATCAGCAGATCCCTTCAGTTTCACATTTAAACTCAAACAACCAGAAGAAGTTATTTTGGAGGTAGATGTTCAACTTCTCCCAACTTTTATTGAGGTACTTTGGTTCTTTGGTTTACATCCGGCAATTTGTTGTTGACATTCAAACACGTGGGCACGGTGGTTTCCTATATCGGTCAGGCCCTGATGAGGATGGCGTGGAGGTTTGCTTTAACAAGGTACTGGATCCCGGGACTGGAGGGGGCTTGGGTGCTCATGCTATATTTCTCCTTCAGGTGTGCTGGGATAGCCAATGTCTCCAATCCTCTGAGGTATTTATCCTTGACCGAGTTTGAGCAATCAAGAGTCCGTATTTTCCGAGTCAATATTGTGCTGCATGCTCATGCGGTAGACTGCAACGCCGTTTTTCTCCTTTTAAGACCTAACATCTGCCAAGTGTTGCTGAACTCCTATTTCTCACTCCCTTCTGTGTCTCACCAATGTAAAAGGCGTCACAATCACCGCACGGAACACAATACACACCGTCTACTGTGTTAGTGATCTTGCGAAGCTCTCCCTTTTCCTTTGAACGCTCGCTACCCCTAGTTCTCACCTCACACCCAGCCAAGGAATGTGCTCATAGGTGCTTTGTAAGCAAATCATCTTCCCAATAAAATGTATCAAACCCTTCCTATTCAAAATGCCTTGGATCTTTTCACTCACTCCATCAATATGGGTAAGGCTCACTCTTTTTCTTTCACATTTGGAATCCAGTACCCCCTCACCAGACCTGGAAGGTAACGTGACTGGGAAAATACACGGAATCTGATCGTTTCAAACTCAGCCAAGGATAAGCACCTCAGAGGATTGGAGTCACTGGCTATCCAAGCACCCCTGAAGAAGAAATATAGCTCAATGAACATCCAAGCCTCCTATACTCCCGGGATCCAGTACTGTACCTTGTTAGTTGTTAAAGCGACCCTCCACGCCATCCTCACGAGGGAGTGGAGATGGCCTAACCGATATATGAAGCCGCCTGCCCGCGTGTTTTGAATGTCAACAACAAAGCACCGGATGTAATACCAAAGAGCCAAATTAACCAAAAACAAAAACCTGAAGACGAGATTTGGGGAAATTTAATGTCTACCTCCAAAATAATTATCCAAAATTTGTGAAATTGGTGTTTTTCATGGTTGTAAGATTGAGCGTTTCGTTGTTGCGAATTTTTCTATTTTTCAAGTCTCTCACAGTAGGCTTATAATATGTTTTTAAAGTTGTTCAGCTGACCGTTTTTGGTAATTCTAGCGCTACATGAAGCAGATTGGTAAGGACACCTTTTCTTCCCATAAGTCAAATCATGCAGACAGGATCACATAGGGGCTAGGCACACGAATCGCGTACATGTCGGAACACTTACGCCACCTCGCGAGCGCAGCGCTTTCGCTTGCTCGCTGCACTCGCGGGGTGGCGTGAGTGTTCAGGCATGTACGCGATTCGTATGCCTAGCCCCGGGGACCGGGAAAAAAAATCCCCGGAAAATAAATCCTGGTAAAATAGTCCCCGGAAATAAGATCCCGCGGAAAAATAATCCCCTGGAAAATAAATCCCCGGAATAAAAATCCCAGTAAAGTAGTCCCCGGAAAATAAATCCCCAAATTTAATAAAATCCAAAATTTTTAGCAATTCTACTTATTAAAGAGGCATTCCTACTTGAAAGAATATGGGGCTGTTTCTGATATTAACAGGAATATTTGGTAAAATAAGATTTTGGTGATGTTAAATCAACTGCTTGGAGCCACAGGAACTGAAATTTGTGGCTCTCAGACGGCCTTGTGCAAACGGTGGAATACAAAGCGAAAGTCATAACATGGCTATGCCCAAGTGCTTCAGACGTGTGTGGTATTTATTTTTCCCTGGTATTAAATACATTGCTGCAGCGAGAGTGGCAGCGCGAGCAATGCAGACAAAATTCATAGCCAATCACAGAAGTTATGATAATTATGGATAGTTTCTTTTTGATGTTCCTCTTTTTAACCTTCAGACGTGAATTAGTTAAATTTTAGTAAAAACACAGTTTACACGTACTTCAGCGTTCTCATCAAGACTTGCGCTACTATGTACAATACGCACATTCGTTGTTGATTTTGTTTTGTTTTTATTACATTTTAATTCTCAGATCTTGTAAAGCATTGTCTTATTGAAAACCCTCGTGATTTTTTCTGGGGATTTTTTTCCACGGGATCATTTTACCATGGGATCTTTATTCCGGGGATTTATTTTCCGGGGGATTGTTTTTCCGTGGGATCTTTTTTCCGGGACTCGCCTAGCCCCAGTGAGTGGTCAGACATAAGGAGATCATCCGTGACTTGTAAATAAAATTCAAAATTCTTTAGTTTGATGCAGCCGAATTAATTTTTGAAGGCATCCCTAGATGCAAGTTTCTTTAGTTGGATCCAGCCGAATTAATTTTTGAAGGAACCCCTAGATCACAGATTAGAGAACAACCGCCCCAATCTGTGCCCTAGATGAGAGTTTCCTGCAAGAAACGAGTTTCAGTTTAGGTTGTATGAGTATGTTTGCCTGATGTCCGCGCATGAAAAGGGATTTTATCAAAAACTAGATTAGTGCCCAACGATCCAACGCAGTACGAAAGAACTAAACTAGGTTTGTTAGTAAAAAACATAAAATGTAGTTTTACGTACTATCCGCCTTAATTGTGACATGGGAGCCGCCATTTTGTTACTATTGCGACAGAACAGGAAAAGCGGTGAAGGTGGTTAAACTCAGAGGGAATAAACAAAATGGACGCCACGACTGTCCCATTTCTTGAGGTCTGTTCGGCAATTTGCAAATCGCATCCGTGAATTTTTGTACGTAGAGGCACGACATCTAGTGGCGGTTTTCAATATATAATTTTAATTTTACGTAGATTTGCACGACATATTTTTATTATGTATTAAAGTATTTTTAAATAGTCTTTAAGTTATATCACTCAGCTACAGTTATGCTATTTCTCTGCGCTTGGAAAAAAAAAAGCGACATATTCATGTATCCAGAAAGTGTTGCAAGGGAAGGAACATTGCATTTCTGTACGGACGGTGTCGCCCTCGGTTGACAGAAAGAGGCAATCATCGCTTAGGTGGCGTTTTCGGCGGCCATAATTCCCAACCTAGTGGCGTATGCTATTTTGCATTCAAGATCCGACCAGTACTGTAGATCAAAGACCTTGGAATAGTAGTAGTATAGTCGGATGTAGATAGCCGTGAGCTTGGCTTACATGTAGCTTTGATAGGGTAGACCCACTTACTATTACGCTGTACCGCGAGAAACCGTCCGAGATTTGGTAGCTGCTTTGTATACTTCAAACGCGTCTGACGTTTCTGCTCCCATTTTTCGCACCATTTTACCTATTCTTGCATCTCATTTGATTTTTCCGATGAATCGACACAAAATTGGACTAACAAACGAACGAGTACGCATCATCAAACGTAAGCCAGACCGCTCCAATTGCTTAAATTGTTTTAAAGTGCAATAACCTACCAGCACAGTCGACAATGCGACTGAAAATCGCAACGTTTGTTAGCAGAAGGAGAGCACAGTCCACAAGCGACCATCGTAAACGCACGCCATTGTTTTGGTTTCAACGTAATACGTCAGCTACTCTCGTATCGGGTGCTCTGGTACGAATTTTTGAATGGAAATTTGTTTATTATGAGCCATAGCCCAAGGCCAAGCGCCCAATTACAAACCAAGCTACACCACACAATACCAATACACTACAAGCTACTGTACATTGATCACCACAAACTACACACTCCTTACCACTTACTACCCCCAAAACACTATGCTATGCAACTTCCCACCCTTACCGGCTTTTGCCGGTATCCAGGGCCGTGCCAAGGTCAGCGAATCTGGGGGGGCAAAGCGTAATTTGACGCCCTCTGTCAGGTTTGCGCCCCCCCCCCCCAACTTATACTCTTAAAAAAAATGACTTATTTGGATGGGTACCAGACAATTCGAACCAGAAAATTTAAACTCAGTAGAAAGTTTGGTCCCAAAGGTAAAATAAAGGAACGCTTGCGATAATTTGGTCCCAAGTATAATCTTAGCAATTTTGGTGCAACATACAGATTTAAGAGCACACCCTGAGTTCACGCTTCAAGGCAGGCAGTGAGTTTCCGGCAGTTCTGACTGGCATGGCATTAGGATGTTTATCGTTCCCGTGTGAAGTTTAGCCCCCCCCCCCCCCTCGCAAGGTTTTGGTTGCACTGACGTGGCAGGTGTGCAAGCGATAACACAATGAAAATAGACTTGGAATACTTCATGGAGCTCAACTTATTTCCATTTAAATAGGGAATTCATTTTTTTTCTTGCGAGACTGAATTTTCGTAAGGGTTATATTTTAGATGCAACCGAATTATGGTACTACTTTATAATTGTCGGGGACGAATTGTCGAAAATCCATTTGAATGGCTTCACATCATAATGGATTAAAAAATCGTCGCCTTTTCGGCTAGCAGCCCCCTCCTCCCCCCCCCCCCCCCCCACCCCAAGACGCAGATCAATTCACCGCATTGGTGACCTTTGGTATGTTCACAGATCTATGAAAGTTGTGATATCCACCCAAAACCAAAACTGGTATAAGTTTCCAAAAAGGGTCGGCTTTGAAAGTAGTGATATAATTCAACCGGGGAAAGAACGCCAAAGTTAATCACACCGAATAATACGTTGGACGATAAATGAAAACTTGAAGATTGCCGCCGCAGTAGCAATAATCTAGTTTTCATTAATTGGTGCGAATAACTTGGCTAATAGATAGGATTAACCTTGGCGGCTTTTTCCTGCTTGAATAATATCACTACTTTCAAAGGGCGATCCTTTTTGGAAAGTTGGCGGCTTGTCTTATACCAGTTTTGGGTGGATACATCTCAGGAACGTAAACTACAACCAGATTTGTATTCTACGAACTATAGGTTATTTGTATTTTTTTTCTTTTGTTTAGTTACTTGCAAATGTATTAAAGACGGAAAGCCAAAGGCTCAAGAAGAGCTTAATAAATACAGATGCAAACCTATTTACGTTGCCTTTTGGACTTATATGTCAGACTGTCTGAGCGGTGAATCGAACCCACGCAACCACAGGCCGAGTGCCACCGCTGAGCCATACTGACACATATTGCAATTGTAATTCATGACCAATATTGCAGAGAAGAAGCCTTTTTAGTTAGGTGTGGTAATGAATGAAGCAATATCTTAGATATTTGTATCTATGGTATCATTTTGCCAAAACAGTCAACCCCGAAAAAACAACAAATTGTGCTAATTTGATGGGCGAGCGGTAATTTTTAAGAATAACCACTGATGCTGCAGTAACTGAAACAGGGGCGGTAACATGAGAACCAACTGGTCAAATCATTAAATATCCGAAAAGCGAGGCCCTAACTACACAAACCATTATAAGAGAGAGCCAGGGAGAAAAGTAAATCGTTAAGCTGATATTTGGTAACAGTATAACTGTTTTAAGATCATAAAAGCCCTAAGTAAAATTACGTACGCAATACTAGGGCGACGCGCATATTCCAGGGAAAATTCATAAACTATTAAATACCTTATTTACCTTATTTTTTTTTACATCCTTTTTCCTTAGATGGTCTTGCATCTTTTTGTCTTTTTCTAAGCACCTAATTTTTTTTGGTCCTTCCCTGCGCCGCCGAGTTCTTTTGTTTACTCTTGTCAGTGGAAAATCTGCCAGTCAAATACTGCCTACCTCAACTTGTCCATATTTTAACTAATCGCTTCCTCCTTACCGAGGATTATCATTAACGTCATAAGCATGGGATGGTTTGCTATTACGGAATTGATGGGGATTTAAGGCTATTGGGAATAAAACACCTGGCCTTGACAATGGTTACTGCTAGTTGATGAATTCTTGTGACGTTTTTTTACGGTTTATTACCTTTCTTATAATCGCTAATCAGTTAAAGTAAATTTTAAAAGGAGAATTTTTTTCTAAATTTGAACACCCGAATTTGGCGCCCCTGTTGGGCTGCCCCCCCCCCCTTACGGCACGGCCCTGCACTTAACTGCAAAACCTCGATAATATTCTGGTGTGGCGTGACATTTTACAATTTTCTGGTATTCTTGATTATTACAGATAACGAAAACAAAAATTGTGCACCCCCGAGTTCTTTTGTTTACTCTTGTCAGTGGAAAATCTGCCAGTCAAATACTGCCTACCTCAACTTGTCCACATTTTAACTAATCGCTTCCTCCTTACCGAGGATTATCATTAACGTCATAAGCATGGAATGGCTTGCTATTACGGAATTGATGGGAATTTAAGGCTATTGAGAATAAAACTCCTGGCCTTGACAATGGTTACTGCAAGTTGATGAATTCTTGTGACGTTTTTTTACGGTTTTTTACCTTTCTTATAATTGCTAATCAGTTAAAGTAAATTTTAAAAGGAGAATTTTTTTTCGAAATTTGAACACCCGAATTTGGCGCCCCTGTTGGTCATTTTTTGGGGGGACATCCCCCCCCCCTTACGGCACGGCCCTGCCGGTATCCCAGATTACATGGCCTGATCCCGAGTTGCGTGTCCTGGTAGCCCATCTGGTAAGAATTTTTCGTTTTGTTTTAATAATGTGTAATTTAACGTTCAGCAAAGATTGAGCGATCGGATATTTCATAATTATTCATTAATTTCGTTAAAAACTACTGGCTAGTTAAAACTAACCTTTTTGTTGGTTTCGAAAAACTATGCGTCGTCTGCTTCGAGGATTGGTTTGGGAGCAAAAACGTCACTAACTGAATCTCGCTCGTGTATACCTTACCACGAAAAATAGCTGTGCTATAGCTCAGACGCGTTCACCGAGTGAGGCCACCCTATCAAAGCTACGTATAATCCAAGCTCCCTGGCTTTACTATTCATATCTAACCAAGGCCAGCTGAGATAGTAGCTGCGCTCCACTCTGCAGCGTGCGAGGAACTCAGCTGCTATCTCAGCGGGCATTGTATCTAACACAGACACCTACAGCAGGGGGAAGGGGGTTACTACTACTATTCCAAGGTCTTTGGCCTGGAGTGTAGCACAGCTACTATCTCAGCGGGCCTTGCTCGCAAGCTATATTTTCAGTACCTTATAAAGGTGTTTTATAAAGCACCGAACAGAGCGAACAGAACGCACCAAAAGACCTTGGAATAGTAGTAGTATAGTATAGTATAGGAACGCACCACTGTTACAGACAGTTTGGCTCCAAACTTGACGTCGCGCGTGCGCAGTGATGTTGCATCAGCCATTCAGTACCTTCCTAAACTACAACACAGCTTAACAAGCTCAGCAGAGTATTCGATACGTCATGCCTTCACCGCGACCTGACCTGGCTAATGGATTTGACCAGGATTGGCTAATAGATGTGACCAGGCGAGAGCAATGCCAAATTGCGAACCATCTCAGGGAGGTGGTTTACATTTACATTTACATTTACATAAAATAATTGTCGCGCCCATAGGCATTATGACAATCTGCACAGGGTGCAGGACAAAAAAAAAAAAACAAACAAAAAAATGGTTAGGCCAAATTATGAGAACAACTTCTCACTTTCCTCTCCACCTCAAGTTTTTTCTTAAATCCTTCCAGATGTTTAGCACAAGCCACGTCCTCTTTCAAGCCATTCCAGTTGAAGGCAGTTTCAAGAAAAAATGAAAATCTGGCGTAGCCTCTCCGAGTGTGTGGGAGCCCCACCTTCATAGTATGATCATGCCTTCCAAAAAAATTGGGCACAGCACAAAAGCGATCTCGGTCCACAATAGTGTGGCCGTTAACAATATTGAAAAATAGGTGAAGCCGGTGTTCCTTTCTTCTGTCCTCCAGGTTCAATAAAGCAAGCTCCCTCTGTGTAGCAGTAACACATAACTCTTGCCTAAAGTCTCTCTTTATGAGCCTAGTTGCACGTCTCTGTACTCTCTCCACTTGCTGCACTAAAGAGGAAGTGTAAGGGTCCCAAACAGCTGAAGCGTACTCAAGTCTTGGCCTAACAAGGCTTTTGTATGCCGCCAAGCGAGTATTTTCAGGAGCATCCCGCAGCACCCTGTAAACGAATCTCATCATTCTCTCCGCACCCTTTACAATATCAGACACATGAAGATCCCATCGCCATTCTGAGGTCAGGTGCACACCTAAGCCAGTGACTCTATTGAATACCTCCCCCCCTAAAGTGTAATCATAAAACACTGTATTGTCCAGCTGTTTCCTTGTGAATGACACAACTTTAGTCTTGGTGCGATTGATCTTTAAACTCCACTTCTTACACCAGTTCCAAAAGATAATGGTGTCTCTGCTAAGAGCCAAGCAGTCATTGAAACACTTAATTCTTGCTGCTAAATTTCCATCGTCAGCAAAATAGAAGGCTGCACTTGAAAAATGATCCAGAGCATCATTCAGGAAGAGAATAAAAAGCAGAGGACCATACACTGAACCCTGCGGTACGCCAGAGGTTACTTGCTTCGAGTCAGATGTCAGTCCATCAGCTACTACAACTTGTTCCCTACACCCAAGGAAGTCGGATGTCCAGTTCAAGACCCCATCTGCAATACCATATGCAGCCATTTTGTGCAAAAGCAATCAATGGTCTACTGTATCGAATGCTTTAGAAAGGTCAAAAGAGACCATGTCAACCTGCCCAACCTGGTCCATACCCGTGACAATGAAATGCTGAAGGTCAACAAGCATTTGTTCGCAAGAACCTCCTCTCCTGAAGCCATACTGTGCAGGATGTAGAAGTTTATTTTCTTCCAGGTGTTTGCTAACACAAGACACAACGATGTGCTCCAACATTTTCACCACCACAGACGTTAGAGATACTGGTCTGTAGTTCCCGGGATCAGTTTTGTCCCCTCCCTTATGAAGGGGAACCACTCTAGCAAACTTCCAGTCCACTGGCAGTTCCGCCTCAGTCAGTGACTTGTTAAAAATTACCGTTAAAAACTGTGCACTGTATGGCAGCATCAGCTTAAGAATTTTAGCTGTGATTCCATCCGCACCACAAGCTTTCCCAGTCTTCAAAGCATTTATCAGTTTCTGAACTCCTTCAAAGGTAACCGTTACCTCCAACATTTTGGCATCAGTCCTGCTCGAGAAAAATGGTAGAGGTCCCTTGTGAGGGTGCCCAAAAACTGATTGAAAGTAGTCATTCAAAACATTACACTTTTCAGCAGGATTAGTAATGTGCTCACCATCCTGACTTCTCAATGGGGGAAGCGCATGATCCGTCTCCCTTTTCCCTTTAGCCAAAGTCCAAAAACTCTTTGGGTTTGACCCAAGAAGATTAGACAGATTATCATAAAAGTGTGCACGTGCTTCCTTCAATTTGGTTTTAACCAAAACATCCAATTGCTTATAATCGGACCAGTTAATTTCATTTCTACTTTTACACTTATTGTACAGCGTCTTTCTTTTCTTGATCGGTTTCCTGCACTCACTATTAACCCATGGCAAGCCAGTAGAATTCTTTGCAGTACCAGTAGGAACAAACTTCTCAACGAGCTCCTTAATAATACACTTTAGGAAGTCCCAAGCTTGGTGAACAGACCAATCCTGGACACTTGTGTCAAAATTCATGATAGCCTCTTCCAGGTAATCCGCAATAGCGGCAACGTTTGCTCTTTTATACACCAGAAACTGATTTTTAACCTGTGTTTTCAATTTAGGTTTTACCCCTATATCCACCACAACGCATTTATGATCACTCAGCCCTTCTTCACGACGACACCAACTCTGTTCGAGTCAAGGTTAGTGAAGCACAAATCCAGAAAATTATTTCCCCTAGTTGGTTACTAACAATTTGTTCCAAGTCAAACTTGGCCATCATGTCCAACACAGCAAGTGAGTTTTCATCCTGCTGCTCATAAACGTTGAGCTCCTTCCCCCAACGGATTGTACTTAAATTAAAATCGCCACCAATAATCAACTTCCTACTGGTGTTGTGAACACCCTGATCAATCATGTCCAACATGTAACGCATGTCACCATCAGTGCGA
>JAHWFP010130397.1:0-84880 GCA_023313725.1 Lithobius niger
AAAAAAAACAAAGTCACGCCCACAAAGTTGTTTTTTAGATTAAAAAGATTAGTTGTTAGCATGAAGAGAATATAATCAGTATTACATTTTAGAAGAGATAAAAGTACTTCACAATTAATTAATTTTATTAATAATTAAATTTTAAGATAAAAGATTTAAAAAAGTAAAATATTTTTTCCATGCTTATCTATCGCAACCCCCGAAAGGACGCCCATAGGTTGAAAGCCACTACCTTATATAATGATATATGAAGTACAGCTACATTTCTAGAAGACGTCATTCGAGAACTTCTAATTAGCAAATAAACAAACCCGTAAGCCTTCTGTGCAATAGTATGTATGTGTTCAACAAATGAGCCTAGAAGCAGAATTTTCTGCAACTGTCTGCGACACCAATTGTCAGGGAAAAATTATCTGCAGCTAGTATGCTTTTTCGTATGGTTATCCACATATTTATTGGTTTTTACTGAATAACCTTTCAGTGCTTTATCGTATTGATCTGGGTCTTCCATCAACGGAAAGGTCTCGTCGAGTCGAGACTAAATGGTGTATTGGAATGTCCAAATCAGTTAAAAACTGACGAAACGGCAGCAATTTGATCAAAACAGTATGTTTTGTCTGCGACTGTGCCAGATTATCTGCGACATAGTCGTACGTCGCACCCCTTTCTACCTCTGGGCAAATGAGAAATCCCGGTCCACGACCACACGTACGTCACACATTTTGTTTACCTGAGTGATAACATTGTCACCTAAGTGGTATTCAACCAACGGATTTGATAACTATGTGAAGGGCAGTAACATTATCTGAATTGATAGGAATTTGCCATACAGTACTCCATCTACATGCACTGTCAATGCCAGCTTGAACTAACACACACGGTAATCCTCTCGTTTCCACGATGGCAGCCTGCTTGCCGTCGTCGGCAAACTTAGATTTGAACACATTTGAATCATCACACAAATTAGATATGAAAATAGAAAATAAAATTGGTGCAAGGACCGATCCCCGAGGTAGTCCACTAGTAACCGACAGACTGCCTTCCAAGACGACAGCAATTCAACGGCTTGTAAGTTATTGCTTAATCCAGTAAGCAATAAGGCCAGTAATTCCATGCATTACAGGTTAACAAATCAGTTTTTCTTGGCCTACCCCGTTGAACGGTTTCTCGAGATCATAATATATGACATTGGTGCCAGATCAACACGCGACCACCATCCCACTATCAAGCATTTGTGTCTGCGATAAAATGAGTTTTTATATGTAAAGGATGTGTCCATCAATTCGTTTCGCCATCAAGTTGATGGACGAAAAATAGTCCCTAAAACAAAGATCACTAACTTTCCCCATCAGAAACCTGCCCTTTGTGCCAAAGAACAACTCTTGGTTGGTGGCAGTGGTCATCTGTGGGACTGGACCCGAATTTTCTATTCATTGCAACGTAACTAACATGCGAGTCCCCAATCCCCCAACCTCATCTCCCCACCAGTTCACAACCACCCCGCCCCCTTAAAACAACACGATTTTCTCACACTCAAATCACCCTCCACCCATACCTACCGATTTCTTGCCATTTCCAGTTCCATCCGGTTCATCAACAATATATTTTTCTCCAGAAATCAACTTCAATTTCGGGAAGCAATCAACATCGACTTCTCGATCGGGGACATCAACAACGCCAGACTTTAGGAATTCCTTTCTTATGTAATCACATTGAGCTTCATGTGACATCTTCTGCCATTTTTCGACTCCAACTCTTGCCTGGAAAGATGCGGCATCCATCATAATTCTTTTCGCCATCGAATTGATGGACGAAAAATAGTCCTGGGCCAGACGATCATTTCCAGCTTTGAACATCTTGGCCGGCCGATAGTCAAATGAAAACAACAGTTACAGCTGAGACATAGGACATTGACATGTCCCAGCCACTATTACCATTGCATCTGTTGTCACCAATTTTCCTTTCAGGAAGTTGACGGAGCGTTCGGAAAAGAAACGAGGTTACCCTCAGGAGCTTTTACTCAATGTTTAATATCTAAGCGGCACTGCTGAATATTGAGCCGCGCCATTGTCGGGAACATGACCCATGAAGTCGGTATCGGCAAAAGTGAATCAAACAACCGTAAACCAGGCGGAAAGCAAACAGGTTTGCATCTGTATTTATTTAATCAAACAACCTCACAGGGCGTTTGATTAGCTTTTGGTAACAAATATTAGCTGTATTAGAAAATGTGTTCTGCACTGGAAGAAAAATAAATTAATAAAGGTGAACATCAGCGCTTGAGAATGATCAACATCGCATTTCTTTATAAAGATCATTCAGTGTTTAGTTTCTATCCACGTGTTCGGGGATGCTGAGGGGACAAAACCTTCTTATTGTGTTGACATTAAAAACATATCGTTAACCCATTGACATCGAAGCATTCGTTTTCTTCCTTCCTGTATGGTTCACTCTTGGACCCATCATTCGTCCTAGTACGCTACCAGGTACGCTACTACAGTTTTTTTTTTACGTCTCGATGACGATTTTGTCTTTCCGGTATCGATAGTTTCCGAACACGAGGTAACCCGGGAGCAAATAAGTTTTTTCACACGGACGACCATGGACGACCAATAGCCAAGGTGTCTGTCGGATCAAAGGCATCATTCGGATCACGATCTTGGTCGGCCAGGTTTCGGCTGCCCGGACGCAAATAACTTTTTTTACACGGGCCCTCTGGATCCCAGGCGTCTTCGGATCTCCGGCGTCATTCGGATCATGTAACCTCGCTCCCAGAAGTTCTCTGCTCTCACACTAGCTGGCAAATCAAACATGGCGGAAAACGGCACCGATTCAAATGAGCTCAAGTGAGCAGCTACCAGTATTCAGAGCTAATTCGCACATTTTTCAACAATGAATCGACTTCTCATTGCGAGCGGTCACGGGAAGATTAACTTGAAGACGTTTCTCCGGCTTCCTGCATTACGGTTAGTAGGCAAACCCGCGTGAACGCTCGTTCAAATGAGTACGGTAGTTGATCTGAGGTTGTTCAAAAACATGTTAACACCAATGAACGATCGAGCGAAATATTAAATATTACGATAAAGTCGATTCATTGATAAAAAAAAAAAGTGCGAATTAGCTCCGAATACTGGTTACTACTCACTTGGGCCAAGGATGCTTCTATATGTATTTCGTATGGTTTGGCAGTGCTATATTACGAGCTTGGGGCAGGGATCTAGACTTTGGCGACGATCGAGCACATCCATGTATTTGCATTGAATTTAATGGGAATGATGTGACGATCTCGTTTCGAGACGTTGTTATGACTACGCAAAACAAATAAAATAATTTTAACATTGAAGATAGATAATTTATGGTTCCTCTCATAACATAGTGTGAAGTGAGAAAATGTTAACTGCAGTAAAAATATTAAAAAAAAAAACAGGTTCGCAACACAACGCATCATTCACATTCTCGCCTACTGGTTGCTAGGCAACAACAAGTAACGCAGGCAAGCCATCCAAATTCAGCTGCCCAACAGCCAAACTAACAAAATAATTGTGAAATATTGAATTACCACGTTTAATTTTTTTTTAATTAGTATAAAAAAAAGTAATATGACGAGTGTTTGTGTTAGCCCCACTTGTGTTTGAAATAAACCACATAACTCAAACGTAAAAATTTTGGACCACGCCAAGGTTGAATCGACAGAAGCGTCTCGTAATTTCGGCAGTTCTATTCCCAGGGGCTCGTCACAAAAAGCTTGTTTTGGGACGACCTACTCTGGTTCTATTACTTTCGACAATCGAAGCATGGCGAGGCAAAAACTGGTATAGTTAAATTAACACGTGGCTCCTTGAAGCTTGTGTAGAAATTGGATTAGCGAAACAAAACGTAGTGAATACTTTGACAGTGAAAGTTGTCAGATAGCGTGCATGCATTTTAATGCGACTGCTCGTTTGTTGACATACGTAGAATTAACCGGTGCAAAGTTAAGTTCCAAATCAACATCGTTTTTTGTCAACTCCCGATTATTTCGTGAAATAGCATTGCAAATAGCGTATATTGCAATGGTGGAATTAATCTTGCTTGGGCTCACTTAAATCGGCGCCGTTTGTCAGCTGGTGTGAGGGCAGAGAACTTCTGGGAGCGAGGTTACATGATCCGAATGACGCCGGAGATCCGAACGACGCCTGGGATCCCGAGGGCCCGTGTAAAAAAAGTTATTTGCTGCCCGGACAAGTGTTTGCGTGCGGGTTTCTGATATATATGTAATTAGCCGCAGCGAGCGCGAGCGAAGCATGTAATTTGGAAAAATACGAAAAATTAAAAATCGCAGTTTTGTTGGGATCTGGTCGTCCGTGTAAAAAAAGTTATAAGCAACCCGGAAGACTTTTCAAATGTCAGTGCACTAGTGTCGGTTTGTCTGTCTGTCTGTCTGTTTGTCTGTACACCCTGGTCTGGCCTTACATGTATGTTTTCCAATTTACAATAAAAAAATAATAATTTATATGTAATTTTTTTTAATGTAATTATTTATTTATATTTATAATGCTCATATATAAAGTTTGAACCATTCTTTCGCAGCTCTGATTTACTCCCATTGATGCCGATGACTTAATAGCCCGAGCTCCTCAATCCGTAAGCTGTTGAAGTTATCAACGTTGAGAAGGGTAGAAGAAGACGAGAACGTGGGTTTCCGACTTTCCGTAACGAAATTTTTGGACATTACGAGCAATGACGTTTGTAACAGCTTTGAGGAGCATATTTTTATCGCAAGAGCTGAAAGTGAAGTGTCTGAAATCAACTGGTAACATGTTGCTACCTAATAAACTCGTGGTTGGTTTTTCCTCAAGAAGTACGGGGAACAACATCAAGTGCAACACTCAACTCCAAAATGCGATTGTTGACGAAAATAGTACTGTAACGATTGATGAGCATCGCAACAGTGCCACTTTAACAACCTCTAATCCTGTAATGGAGAAAAAGCGCCAAATGATAAAAATGGAGATGGACGTTTTCCGCCAGTCCGGCGAATTGGATGTATCTGCAGATGATCTAAAGCCTAGGGACTGGAATGAAATACTTGAACTAGGTTCAACCATTCAGAGAAAAAGGTATTACACTTATGTCATGAAACGAAGATTGTCAATAGAGGCTGATAAGAGAAAAAGACAGAAAAGAAATGCTGAGCGTATTGAGCGGGAAAAAGAAATAGCTGAAGAAACTGCTGGTCACATTCAGTACGGTCTCTGTAGAAATACAATGTATTACCGTATTGGTAAATCTGCCATGAGCAAAATGTACGAAACGAGGTTGGGCCATGCTGTACTGTTTGGGCAAAAAATGGTTTTAGACCTGGACTATAACCAACACATGCGCCCAAAAGATGTCCGAAGTTGTGCCGAACAAGTAAAAATCTGCTACGCAAACAATATGAAAGACCGGGACCCATATCATCTGCATTTATGCAATGCCCAACCCTCTCAATCATTAGTGACGGAATTGAAGCTGATGGTTCCACCACTATCAAACCCAAAGCCCTTGGTAACGGTAACAAACAAAAGCTACTTAGATATTTTCCCTAAAGATAAGTTAGTGTACTTGACGCCCGATTGTCGTAATGACCTAACCGAATATGATCACGACGCCATTTACATAATAGGCTGCTACGTCGACATGGCCCCCAGCGTGCCTCTGTCGTTAGCGAAAGCCAAACGAGAAGGACTTAAAATGGCAAGACTGCCACTTGAACATTATCTTGAATGGAGTCGTGGCGGTAACAAGTCTTTAACGGTTGATCAAGTAGTGAGCATCATGCTGGAAATGAAAACCACTGGTGATTGGGCAACGGCATTGAAACATGTTCCCAGGAGGAAGTTGGGACGAAAAGGGTACATTGAAAGAGGTCCTTATCGCCAACGAGAGGAATCAATGTTTGGGCCACTTGTTCAAAAAGACTGATTTGTTTAGTAAGAAATTAGATTTAGATAAGTGACTTGTAAATAAAATAAATGTATGCTTCTTTTTTAATTGTTTGGTAAATAATACAGATGACAAGTTTTTCGGTAAATCAGGTATCATCTTTGTTAGCACAGTTCTCGCACAATTTCAAACGACAAAAAAGATATCTTTACCAATACATCTTTTGAGGAGCCTGGAATCCCTGGCTATTCAATCAACACCACATCCGAGATAAGGTTGAACTGATGAATATCCAGGGACCATCCAATCCTGGACTACAGTTTCTGCTCCGTCGTGAGTTTAATTCCGAGCTGGTTGAGAAGTGGACGACACAAGTGGCGGAGGCTACGCTCGCCCACCGATTAAAAAAGCAGACGATCAAACATAACAATTTTCTGGTATTGCATGATGAAGACAGTCGTTGAGCCCCTGTATCTCCAGATTACTGAATGTCAAAAATTTGCAGAAGATATTGGTAAAGATATCTTTTTTTTGGTTTTGAAATTGTGTGCTCGCTGTGCTAACGAAGATAATTCCAGAGTTTCAAAGTAAGCGACACGACTTTTTTTAAATCGGGTGTATTTAAGTAGTTCTGTTAGGAAAAGGAGAAGGTTAAATTCTGTGTGTGTTTCATGGATTACACCATCTAAATTAAATAAATACGGATGCAAACCTATTTACGTTGCCTTTTGGACTTAAAATGTCAGACTGCCTGAGCGCGGAATCGAACCCACGACCTAATGGAATCAAGTCCTACCGCTCAGCCATACTGACATGGCCAAAAGGAAACGTCCATAGGAAGCATTTAACGTGGATTTGTTTGCGTGTTAAATGCTTCCTATGGACGTTTCCTTTTGGCCATGTCAGTATGGCTGAGCGGTAGGACTCCGGCCTTTGATTCCAAAGGTCGTGGGTTCGATTCCCCGCTCAGGCAGTCTGTCATTTAAGTCCAAAAGGCAACGTAAATAGGTGTGCATCCGTATTTATTTAACACGTATCGAGCCCATTTGCCTTTCTGTCCCGTTTATAACCATCTAAATTGGTTTTTTTTCTGTAGTACAAACTGTATCTCAGAAATAATTTTAAACAAGAATTTCATAAAGAAATACATAAACTGCTGATGCAAAAAATCGCAACATTATTATTTTCATCTCCAAAACAATAACACAATACCACCAACGTAGAGTAGACACAGATCAAGAATTGGTGGTATTGTGTTATTGTTTTCGAGATGTCTTTAAAATACCACTGTATCAACCGGTTACTGGTGTTTTCAATTATTATTTTCATAGACCAAAGACAAAGCTCTCTATTGGGCTGAAGTTTACATTAGGCGTAGGCGCGTACTCGATATCCTTACGATGTTGATTCCAAATGGCTCCAACATTTTCTTAAATACAGAGACAGTTGGTTTTAGAGCACGGAAATGTGTTAAAACAACTTAAAGCAGTAGATGTGTACCGCAACAAGCCGTACATCTATACGGTGTTTGCGTTCGCTCGCAGGGCCAGCAGGGCACCTTACATTTTTTTTCGTAAACAGTTCGGATAGGCAGGTTGTTACTGTCAGTTTCGTGTGGTGTTGTGTGGTTTTGTTGTTATTGAGGGTTGGTTAGGTAAGTTTGGGGTTTGGCATTTCATACTGAGGCAACCCTCTCCAATGTCGGTCCCCACTCGCCATTTGGCGAGTGAAAATCAGCAGTTGGCGACCAGAAATTTAGCCTTACTCGCCAAAATGGCGACTAGCAATAGAGAATGCCGCTCAGAGAAGGATATCTCAGTAACCGTACAAGTTAAAGACAAACGGTTTGCGGTGTTATGCTCAGATTTATAAGGGCTACGTAACTGCTTTATCTTTATTAATACTGGGGTTAAAGAGAATTTTACAATTTCGTAAATGCATGAATTAGAAAAACCATGCATCGTGCAAGATGTCATTGGTATGTGGCGAGTGAAATTGTGAAATGGCGAGTGCTTTGTAAGGTCTACTGGCCAAGTGGCGACTGCTACTGGATCCACATTCGAGAGGGTTGTACTGAGGTAGTTAACTGGTTGGGGTTTGGCATTTCATACTGGGGCAGTTAATTGGTTAGGTTATGGTAATGATGATTTAACGAGTTTCCGCAATTTGGGATCAATTTGTAGTGCCTCCGTGAACATTAAAGGTAGGTTTTTTTTCCTCTTTTATTCGAATTTCGGGCCATGTGCGTAAAGGGAACATGAGAAGAAAACGGGCTCTTGTCCGATTTTTTTTTTAATGGACTAAAAATTACCTGCTGAGTAATGTTTTCCTCTTCCATTTTTGGGGCAAACGCACCGTTTGGCCGTGGTGAGGGTCCAAAGTTAGCACCGCGCCGCGCCGGAAATCACGAAACTGGGCAAAGTCCGGCAAGTGAAATGCCGAAGCCGGTTCCTAACCTAACCTAACCGACAATAACAACAAAACCACACGAAACTGACAATAACAACTATTTGAACTGTTTACGGGAAAAAACTATCAGCTGGGAACATTGGAAGAAAACGGCCTCTCGTCTGTCAGCGCAAAGAGTGCGGCTTTCATTAATTTCTGACGGCCAAACGAAGCCTTTGCCCCAAAAATGTTATGGGAAAATATTGTTCAGTTGATAATTTTACGTTATTCTAGCCAAACGAGAGATCAATGGTGAGGAGTCCTTATTCGTCCCATAAGCGCGTAAAGTAAACTTGTTGTAAACTTGACGAATGAGCGGAGGCGACATCCAGTGACAAAACCACAGACACTCCGCATCCTCTTCCCGCGATGGATCTAAAAAAGGCATAGTCTTTCATATAATTTGTAGGCCGACATCTCCCGTCGTCCCACCAATTCTGTCACAGAGCTTTCGTCATACCCTCGCACTTGTCTTCATGACGACGAAAACTATTTGGATTCTGCCTCGGTCCTACACTGATGATTGCAACGTGAAGCCTCTTTTTGTCCCATTGCATACCACGGATACCGACAAACAATCGGGCCGCTATATTCATTTTCCCGATAATCCTGCTGCCGATGATCTATCATCGATTGCGCTTGCTGAACTCCTAAAAACAATGGAAGATACTGTACTGGATTGTTAACTCTTCCCATCCCTTTCATCCGAGACTCCAGTCATAAACTGTGGTTTATCGACAGACTTAGGTTTTGGTTTAGGAGATCGCAGCGCCAAACCCCGTTCTCTGCACGGCCAGTCTACAACGCTGTGTAAGGATCAGCTACAGTGTTCTATTCAAAGCCCAAATTGGTGTCATTATCCGATTACCTGTAATTAAGGGTAATTACCACATTCGGGAAAGAACATCAACTTGGAAACCTTTGCCAGCAATGGAACGCGAGGTGAGCGACATACTTTCTACAAAGGACGGACATTCCATTGTAGTGCAATTGTATCGATTGGCGTGGCGGGAAAATAAACTATAAATTGTAAGAACGTTTTGCCACCAGAATCAATCCCGCAAAAGGATGCCACAAGTGGCGGAGATGCTCTTTGCCGGCTTGTGGGACAAATTCGTTTGATCGATGTCTGGTTGTGAAATTTAATGTTTGTAAGTGATGATGGAGTGAAGAATAAGTATAATAAGAATTATTTTTGCAATAGAGAGTCGACCATTGAATTTAAAGCTGCTGACCTACCTTTTACGGAATGGTGGCGCCATCCTGAGGAAAGGAGAACCACTAGAGCTCGACAAAGATCTGCCTCCTTCCAAACCTGGCCGTTGAGTCAGGCTTCTTCAAAGCCTACGGTGACCGTGCAACGAACACAACGAATTTCAACACCTATTCTCAAAACGAATTTCTCACTGCTGATGTCAAGCTTAACTTAGGAACCGCTCTTTCGTTGCCTAAGAAGTTTTATTCAACACCGATAAATGCCTCCGTCATGGCTTGCGTGCCGCATCTCAGGCCTACGTGCTAAACACATCCGTAAACGCTTTATGCGAGAAGCTTTCGTCAAACCCGTCGCTAGAATAAATCAAACACCTGTCCACACTAATTACCCAGTTGTTTCAAAAAGCTTGCCTCACTTCATACCACTCGTTGAATTGGTTAGTTTGTGCACTTTTCAACAACGTTTTACTGCTCCGTGACATCGCCGTCAACATGGCTCCTAATTTGAACGATTCCACCAGCTTTCAACTGCGGAACCTCCCATTACATGAGACGGACACTCTCTTTCGTGGGTTAATCCTGAGTTTGGCACCATATCTCGACGTCTCACGAACGCCAGAGCCAAACAAGCCTTCGAAACGCACTTTTCAGCAAAGCAAGCAAGCTTCTTTCGTACCAAGGGAACAGCAACAACTGTCCGAGGCCCCGTCAACCGCCAAGCAACGACAATCGTCGTAATGAAACCAACAACCTGTTCTTTCGTCCCAACCAGCCTTTTCGTCAAAATCAACAATCACGCTCTCGGCGTTACAACAAGATGAAAAACCAATCCAACAGAAGTACCACTCCTGATCGACGGAGGGAAAAGCTCATCAAGAAAGGACCAACGACGCCGCACACCCGTCCATGCTTTCTATCGGGGCTCGTCTACGATATTTTCTACCAGCCTGGGAGGACCTGACATCCAATAAACAAATTCTTTCCTATCCAATCCACCACTAACTCGAACCCTCCCATAGGAATTTGCTACTTGCTGCTCCCCAAAACTATCTCAAGAAATAAAAGATCTCTTGACGAAAGAGGCAATTCGAGAATGCCATCATCCGGGTCCGAGTTTTTACAGCTCCACCTTCCTTCGACACAAGAAATCAGGAGCTTATTTAATTTTCAATCTCAAACCACTGAATCAATACATGGCCAACGACCACTTCAAAATGAAAACATAATCTATTCGCGTATCTCTAAAGAAGAACGATTGGACAATCTCCATAGACCTAGAAGATGCCTACCTCCATGTTCCTCTACATCCGCTGGTTCACTATCTCTTCCGCTTCTTGTACGACAACAAGGTTTACAAATTCCAATGCCTTCCTTTCAGTAAAATGCAGCACCCTGAATGCAGCACCCAGAATATTCACACTAGTTTTAAAACCAATTCCGGCAAAAATACACCAACAACGAATAGAAGCAAGTGCCTACCTGGACAATTGGCTATTAAACAACCAGGACCCACAGCAACTAATCTCCAATTGAAATCAATCAATCAATCTTCTCAACAGCTTAGGCTTCGGAGTGAATTTGCCGAAATCCCGCCTCACGCCAGCTCAAACCTTCATCTTTCTCAGAGATTGGTTCAGCCTAAAATCTGCAATAGTGATGCCTTCACCAGACAGGATAGAAGACTTCTCTTAACATGCCCACCGTTTCGGTCAGCAAACCTCTCGCTCTCTCAGGGATCTAAATTCCCTAATCGGCAAGATGGACCCCATGGCAATTCTTGTTACTTACGGAAAATAGATGACGAGACCGTTGAACCACTATCGCATCAACAAATGGGAAAACCAACACAACCAAAATCTAACGTCGCCAACAGAATCAGACTTTCCAATGGAAACTCTTCTATGGTGGTCAAACGTACAGACTCTAACCCAATCCGTTCCACTCCACGAAACAGAAACAGACCTTCTTCTCATAACCAACGCTTCTCTGGAAGGTTGGGGAGCTCATCTTGCACATCAGGAAGCCTCAGGTCTTTGGTCTCAACAGGACCACAACCACATCAATGTTCGGGAACTAAGAGCAATACTCGTGGCCCGCCTTTACTTTCAACATCAAGTCAGAGGGAAGGTCGTCCAGATACAAGCGGACGACACAACGGCAGTGGCCTACATCCGGAAAGGAGGAGGAACGAGGTCTTGCAAGCTTCATGAAATAACCTCAGCAATTTTCAACCTCTGCATAAAACTCTACACAACAATCCTGCCACTCCACATCCCAGGCAACAGGAATGTAATTGCGGATTCTCTCTCGCTGAAAGGTTCCAACAGGAGATCGGACTCCTAAGAAATCCATCTGCGAATATCTCTTCAACATTTGAGGCACCCCTATGATAGACCTATTTGCCACGAGGCACAATGCCAGACACCCCTACTTCATCAGTCCAGTCCCAGATGGCCAAGCCACGGCAGTAGATGCTCTAACGTTCCCTTGGAAAAACCTCTAGGCCTACTTGTACCCTCCGTTCAAACTGATTCCACACGTTCTGGAAAAGATAAATCAGTCTCCAGTTCTTTTTCTGCAGATAGCTCCAAACTGGCCATCGGCAGCGTGGTTTCCTCAGCTTCTAACAAGAAGCAGCTCCTAGTCGACACTCCAAGAAGTCTTCCTCAAACACAGGATCTGTTATCACAACAGAAGGGAACCAAGCTCCACCCAAACACCAACGCCCTACAACTTCACGGGTGGCTACTATCGTCTAACTCTTTAAGAAGATAGGAGTTCATGAAGAACAAACAGTTCGCATCGCCAGTAAGGCCATCAGAAACTCAACAAACAAAATCTACAACAGCCATTAGTCGAAGTAGTTTCATTGGTGTGACAGAGGGAAAGTTAATCCTATCAATCCCCCTATTGGCGACCTCTTAAAAATGTCTCAATAATCTCTTCAAAGAGGGGTAAAAAGGTTCAACTATACTCGTTTACCGCTCCGCCTTAAACTCCGTATTCAAAGCTGCGGGCAACAACAATCTACTCAACGATTACAGAATCACTTCTCTCATAAAATCTTGCGAAATGAAACGTCCTCCAACTAGATGCATTTTTCCGGACTGGGACCTATCAATTGTTCTCCAATCCTTAATGAAAGCTCCTTATGAACCCATGCAAAACTGTTCACTTCATCTGCTAACCCGTAAAACAGTTTTCTTGATAACCCTTGCTGCAAGCCTTCGATGCAGTGAAATCCCAGCTTTGTAGGCTGACCCAGCCTACTGTGTCCTAGTACCTGACAACTTTGCGGCAACCTGAAAACCAAGAGCTGATTTCAGAACAAAAACTTAAAGACCCTGCGAACCTTCGAAACCAATCATAATCCCTGCCTCAACGCAGAAAATTGGTGACGAACCAGAACGACTCCTATGTCCAGTTCGTGCACTACGTTTCTATTTAGCAAGAACTGAAAACATTGACCTTCGTAAAGGAAGAAACCAATTATTTGAGAAAAACATTGTTGAAACTTCGGCAGCAACCACTGCACAATGAATTAGGAAAACCATTATCAGCAGTCACAAGACTAAAACATAAACTGCGCTGACAGCGGCATAAGAGAGACAGCACGCGAGTTAAAAGCAATCTCCACACCGTGGGCTCACCACAATTTTATTCCTGTCCAAGACACCCTGACAGTAGCTTCATGGCGAAGTACGTCTGTCTTTACGTCACACTACACATCGTCTAGGCCCCATCGTTGCAGCCAGATGTGTCGTCAACCCCCCCCTTAAGCACTCAGAAGTTGAAGCAGGTCCACCTTCAAGACAGAAGCAAGACCCTCATCTCTAAAACAAACAGTCCTTTTCAGGGCCACCAGATTTGAAGAAAGTCCTGCTCACTCTTTTAATTTTTCTGGTTAAAGTGTGAAGTTTGTGATCCTTTTTTAGGGTAAAGCCAGCTCGTAACCCTAGGGAACCCATCAGGGGGGTGCCCGCTACTGTAATTTGATGAAGTCTGGGTCTGTTAATGGGAAATTAACAGGTTACGTACGTTTTCCTGCTTCGCAGTTCGACTTGGAGCAAATTGTTAGCAAGCCAACAAGGGGAAATAATTTTCTGGATTTGTGCTTCACTAACCTTGACTCGAACAGAGTTGGTGTCGTCGTGAAGGAAGGGCTGAGTGATCATAAATGTGTTGTGGTGGATATCGTGGTAAAACCTAAACTGAAAACACAGGCTAAAAATCAGTTCCTCGTGTACAAAAGAGCAAATGTTGCTGCTAATGCTGATTACCTGGAAGAGGCTATCATGAATTTTGACACAAGCGTCCAAGATTGGTCTGTTCACCAAGCTTGGGACTTTCTAAAGTGTATTATCAAGGAGCTTGTTGAGAAGTTTGTTCCTACTGGTACTGCAAAAAATCCTACTGGCTTGCCATGGGTTAATGGTGAGTGCAGGCAACTGATCAAGAAAAGAAAGGCGCTGTACAATAAGTGTAAAAGCAGGAATGAAATTAACTGGTCCGATTATAAGCAAATGGATGTTTTGATTAAAACCAAATTGAAGGAAGCACGTGCACACTTTTATGACAATCTGTCTAATCTTCTTTGGTCAAACCCAAAGAGTTTTTGGACTTTGGCTAGAGGGAAAAGGGAGACAGATCATGCGATTCCCCCATTGAGAAGTCAGGATGGTGAGTCATTATTAATCCTGCTGAAAAGTGTAATGTTTT
Organism: Lithobius niger; assembly: GCA_023313725.1. Taxonomy (NCBI): domain Eukaryota; kingdom Metazoa; phylum Arthropoda; class Chilopoda; order Lithobiomorpha; family Lithobiidae; genus Lithobius; species Lithobius niger. The sequence continues at coordinate 14,290 of JAHWFP010130397.1, forward strand.
GAATGACTACTTTCAATCAGTTTTGGGGCACCCTCACAAGGGACCTCCACCGTTTTTCTCGAGCAGGACTGATGCCAAAATGTTGGAGGTAACGGTTACCTTTAAAGGAGTTCAGAAACTGATAAATGCTTTAAAGACTGGGAAAGCTTGTGGTGCGGATGGAATCACAGCTAAAATTCTTTAGCTGATGCTGCCTTATAGTGCACAGTTTTTAACGGCAATTTTTAACAAGTCACTGACTGAGGCGGAACTGCCAGTGGACTGGAAGTTTGCTAGGGTGGTTCCCCTTCATAAGGGAGGGGATAAAACTGATCCCGGGAACTACAGACCAGTATCTCTAACGTCTGTCGTGGTGAAGATGTTGGAGCACATCGTTGCGTCTTGTGTTAGCAAACACCTGGAAGAAAACAAACTTCTACATCCTGCACAGTATGGCTTCAGGAGAGGAGGTTCTTGCGAACAAATGCTTGTTGACCTTCAGCATTTCATTGTCACAGGTATGGACCAGGTTGGGCAGGTTGACATGGTCTCTTTTGACCTTTCTAAAGCATTCGATACAGTAGACCATCGACTGCTTTTGCACAAAATGGCTGCGTAGTGCGTATGGTATTACAGATGGAGTCTTAAACTGGACATCCGACTTCCTTGGGTGTAGGGAACAAGTTGTAGTAGCTGATGGACTGACATCTGACTCGAAGCAAGTAACCTCTGGCGTACCGCAGGGTTCAGTGTATGGTCCTCTGCTTTTTATTCTCTTCCTGAATGATGTTCTGGATCATTTTTCAAGTGCAGCCTTCTATTTTGCTGACGATGGAAATTTAGCAGCAAGAATTAAGTGTTTTAATGACTGCTTGGCTCTTAGCAGAAACACCATTATCTTTTGGAACTGGTGTAAAAAGTGGAATTTAAAGATCAATCGCACCAAGACTAAAGTTGTATCATTCACAAGGAAACAGCTGGACAATACAGTGTTTTATGATTACACTTTAAGGGGGAGGTACTCAATAGAGTCACTGACTTAGAGTGTTTAGGTGTGCACCTGACCTCAGAATGGCGATGGAATCTTCATGTGTCTGATATTGTAAAGGGTGCGGATAGAATGATGAGATTCGTTTACAGGGTGCTGCGGGATGCTCCTGAAAATACTCGCCTGGCGGGATACAAAAGCCTTGTTAGGCCAAGACTTGAGTACGCTTCAGCTGTTTGGGACCCTTACACTTCCTCTTTAGTGCAGCAAGTGGAGAGAGTACAGAGGCTTGCAACTAGTCTCATAAAGAGAGACATTGGGCAAGAGTTATGTGTTACTGCTACACAGAGGGAGCTTGCTTTATTGAACCTGGAGGACAGAAGAAAGGAACACCGTCTTCACCTATTTTTCAATATTGTTAACGGCCACACTATTGTGGACCGAGATCGCTTTTGTTCTGTGCCCAATTTTTTTGGAAGGCATGATCATACTATGAAGATGGGGCTCCCACACACTCGGAGAGACTACGCCAGATTTTCGATTTTTGTTGAAACTGCCTTCAACTGGAATGGGTTGAAAGAGGACGTGGCTTGTGCTGAACATCTGGAAGGATTTAAGAAAAAACTTGAGGTGAAAAGGAAAGTGAAAAGTTGTTCTCATAATATGGCCTAACCGTTTTTGTTTTTTTGTCCTGCACCCTGTGCAGATTGTCATAATGCCTATGGGCGCGATAATTATTTTATGTAAATGTACGTACGCCTCGCTTAATTCTGTGTGGGTGCGAAAAATACGATAATGACGAATATGTTTTGGTCAATATTTTTTTCTGTTTAACTTTTGTTCGGTAGCGGTTTTTTTTTTCTTAATCTTTGTTGTTGTGATTAACACTTTATCGTAGCCGAGTATTGACAGTAATTAAACGGACAACAGTAGAGAGGATTTAGGCTGCGCATTACTTTCTGATAAATGTTAAAGACTTGCATCCCAATCGGCCTTGCAGGTATTTTTCACAATGACAGTTAAGTTGCTGGGACTGATTACCTTACGTTTCTGACCACCGTGGAATCTAAAGCTGCCTAATGGTTACTCGTGTATTTCTTCGTTATCGTTAGAAGTTGAACAACAAAAAGCGAAGATTTGTGAAAATTCAAGGCGTTACTAACCACAACTAATACGAAAAATGATTTCCTTGAAAGCCCTACGGTTGATCGTCAGGACTTCTCTTCCACAACGCAGTTTTTTAAAACATCGCAGGCCTAGCCTAGGTAATCAACTTGCAGCATGGGTATCAACTTCGGCGGAAAACTGTAAGAAATTGGACAACATAGCACAGAATATTAACAATAAGAAAGTTTGTAACGATGAAAATGTAGTAGAACCTGCTAGAAGTGCTTTTAATCCTGCAATGGAGAAGAAAAAACAAATGATTTTGATGGAGATAGAAGTTTTTCGTCAATCTGCGGACATAGTCGTGGACTTCAACGAGGAAGATCTAAAGCCACGAGATTGGAGGGATTTGCTAGAGTTAACGTCACCACATCAAAGAAAAAAATATTACATGTATGTTATGAAACGAAAAATAGCTAAAGACGCAGACAAGAGAAGAAAAGAAAGGAAGAACGCCGAGCGTTTAGAACGTGAGCAAGAAATGGCTGAAGAAACAGCCGGTCATATTCAGTATGGGTTAGGAAAGAATACGTTGTATTTTCGTATTCATGAAGCTGCAATGACGAAAATGCACAACACGAGGTTAGCACACTCCATTTTGCATGGGCAGAAATTAGTGTTTGATTTAGATTACAACGGGCACATGCGCCATAAGGACATCCGTAGTTGCGCAGATCAGATACAGTTGAGTTATGGCATCAATAAACGAGACGACGACCCATTCAGCTTATATTTCTGCAATGCTCGTCCCAGTGAGGCATTGTTACCTCAATTGCAGCTGTCGTGCCCGCCGCTCGCACAACCCAGACCTCTGGCGACGATCACAGCGAAAAGCTACTTGGAGCTCTTCCCTAAAGAAAAGTTGGTCTATTTGACCCCCGATTGTAACTACGACCTCGTTGAGTATGACCAAGATGCCGTGTACATAATTGGTTGCTTTGTGGATATGGTACAGAATGTCCCACTCTCGCTTGCGAAAGCCAAGCAAGAAGGACTAAAAATGGCACGCTTTCCACTCGAACGTTATTTACATTTTAGTAGCGGCTCAAACAAGTCACTTACGATTGATCAAGTGATGAGGATCCTGCTGATTGCCAAGAACACAGGCGATTGGGCAGCTGCCTTGAAACACGTCCCTCGAAGAAAATTGGTGCACAAACCTTACATTCAGAGAGGACCTTATCGGGAAAGGGGGGAATCGTTGTTTGGACGGTTAACGTAAAAGAATGGTTACCGTACATCATCGTGTAATTTAAGAAAGTTGTGATGAAAAATAGAGAATAAATCGATCAAGAGAGAGACTTGATTATATGAATAATGCCATGTGGCTTATTACGTTGAATATTTAGAGACATCTTTTGCAAGCACCGCTAACTCAACGTTCACATTCTGCTGTTCAGCGAATTTGTTGTTTATTGTTTGTTGAAAATTCGCTAAACAACAGCAGAACGTGAACGTTGAATTAGCGTGTACTTGTAAAAGAAACTTGGTTTTTGTTTTGTTAACTTTTATTTGTGATTACAAAACTTGGTTATTGATTGAACAAACGTTATGGTCTGTATTTCCCACATAGCCGTAGTGTTAAAACGTAGTAAAAAGGCTTGACTATACTATGAAAGCTTCCCAATGTCGGTCACCACTCACCATTTGGCAAGTGGAAATCAACAGTTGGCGAATGGAAGTTAGCCGTACTCGCCAAAATGGTGACTAGCTACCGAGCATGCTACTGAAAAAGGGATATCTGTGGAACCGTACACGTTAGAGACGAACGGTTTGCAGCGTTATGCCGAAAATTATAAGGGCTCTATAAGGCTAGTAAAAAAAGAAAAGTTGGTTCTCAGGCCCTCCCGCACCGATTTTTTGACGGGAAATAAAAAGAAACGACGCGGCAAAATAGCAGTTACAGAACAAAAATAGCCCTCCGTGTGGAAATTGAAATATAAAATTACCATTCTTTGTCATTAAATAATTGTGTGGACACGTGGTAAGAAGCATTACTAGACAGTATTCTTTATTTTACCCAAACTAAAAAATAATTCCAAAAATGTACGGAAAAATAGGGTTGAAAAAAAAAATAAAATTCCGCCCGCCCGCACAGATTTCTTGAGAAAAATGCCCGAGAACCAACTTTGTTTTTTTAAGTGGCCTAACTATATTTTTTGCATTAATATTGGAGTTTAAGAAAAGTGCACAATTTTGTTAATACATAAATTAGAGAAACCTTTCATCGTACAAGATGTATTTGGTATGTGGCGAGTAGAAATTGTGAAATGGAGAGTGCTTTGCAAGGTCTAGTGGCCAAGTGGCAACTGCTACTAGATTGACATTCGAAAGTGGTGGGGGTCCATAAATTGAAAAAAACTGTCTCCCCTTGGACTAAATGAATAATGCGAGACTGCCAATATCTACTCTGGTTTGTTCAGAATTAGGCTACTATTGTTTAACTCAATAATCGTGATCGAGTTTGTCCGTTGCCACACATCCTGAGCTCAATTATTTATTAATTAATACTACTTAAAATAATGGCTAAGCAAATAAACTAACATTCAAACCCGATACATGAAAACAATTTCTACATTTCGGGGAAGTCTTTTGGGTTGATTTTCAATCGAGTTGTGTTGTACAGTGGAAAAAAAAAAGAAAAGACTTAACAAAAATAAATAATAAATAAAAAGTGCAAGAAATTGAAATAGAATAGTTTTAATGGTTGTACACATTGGGAAAAAACTTAAGTTAAAAAAATAAGAGGAACCATTAAATAAATTAAAATAACCACTGATGCTAAAAAGAACCATGGAAGTACGTACCAGTACCTGATGTTTAGATCCTCTCGGAATAAATTGTGTTCCGTTGGTTTTATGTACATATTTTTGAGCAGTGATGTACACATTTATAACCGTTTGAAAATCCATTTAAAATGTGTATTACACCTTCATTGTTTAAGCATTTTCTTTCTTCGTTAATATTCAGTTTTAATACAAAACACATAAATACACCTCCAGTACGGCAACTAACAATTTCGTTTCATTAATAGTACTAAGAATTATTTAGGCCTACTGTAAATAATAAAACGAGAGTATTTAGGCCGAGAGCTGAAATTAAAGTGCATTTATTTTCTCACCTGAGAAAGTAGCCAGATTATCGTTTCCATACAAACATATCTTCTCTTTATTTACCACCTGCATTGAAGACTGGCTTACAAAAAAAAAAATGTTTATTTATATTCACAGGCTGTATAACGCTACAGAACAATAAACAATATGTAGCAACCAACAACCAAATAGCTATAATTTGAAGGTGCCAGCTACTACTTTATTAATGACTAGCTGATTCAAGATCAGTAGCAATTTGTTACATTGGCAGCATTTCCTGCCAGCTGCGAACCAGCAACATTGCAGTAATAATTCGCTGTTTCTTTGTTGTATTGCTGTGTTGCCTCATTCTTGTATTTGCCTCTGTTAGCAGCCCACTGCATTCACCCGACACCCCAGCCCTGCATCTTTGTTCTCTAGAATTGGAGCTCATTTGTAAGTATTTAGTTTCGTTCAAGTGAATCTGTTCAGTTGTGTACCTTCATAGTTGTGAATTCCGTGGGGATATGAGCTCTAATGGCTTTTTTCTTCTAAAAAGTGAATCCTTTTTTGGGTGAAGAAATTGTAGTATTGTCTCGTTCTTACTTTTGACGAGGATAGCTGCCAAAGTGAAGGTATTGGCGTGCGGAGACACCCTTCAAAACTGGGACCATTCCTGAGCATTCACTCGTGGCAGTGTTAAATTATTTCATCGTATTGCGTCATTCTTGTATTTGGACAGTGTTTTATATTTTTATTTTTTAGTTGTGTACGTATCTCCAGTTATGTAACACATGTTTAAGAAAAAACAAAAGAAATTAATAAAAAAAAAGAAGAAAAACCAGTACTAGTTCAAGTGTGGAGGATATTAAAAGGGAAAAAAATAAGTGGGCTATACTGGAAGGACAATTCTGAAAGTCCAGCATTTTTTTCAAAGTTAAAAAAAAAAAAGTGCAAAGAGGGACCACTTTTCTGCAACCAAAATCTAATTCCGTTTCCAACAAATGTTTGAAGAAGAACTTTGCAATTTTTACAGGCATCACAATGCATTATAACAGTAAGGAAACTGGCCAGTTCAAAGTTAGCATGTTTAAAAAAAAAATGCTAGCCCGGTATGAGATTGTTACGCTGGTAAATAAATGCACGTAGTACGTTACATGCATGGCGATAGTTGGCTTTTCTCCTCCCGTCTCTGCAGTTTTCCCTTCTCTCCATCTCGTGTAGTTCGGCTTCCTCTCTTGGCCTGACAGCAGCTTTGACTACGACTTCCCCTTCCTACCCCCCTCACCGTTCCCACTCAGGCTCCTCAATTTCATGCCAGCCTCTTCCATCCCTCCCCCTCTGCAACTTTTCTAGTCAGCTTCTGGTTTTATTCCCCAATTTTTCGGGCCATAACTTCCTCCGCCTTTCCTCCTCTCCAAATACTCCTTCCACCTTTCCTCAGGATTCTTCCCCATCCCTCTCTTTCCCACCAACCCTTTCCACCTCCCAGATATCGTAGCCCCCCCCCCCCCCCCCCACTTCATTTTCGACTTCATGCCTAAACAAATCAATGTCCGGCACCCTAAGGTTCCACTTTCTCTTCTCCTCGTACTCACCCATACTCTCCTACCTTCCCACCCCCATTCCATCTCACCCAGATCAAACTATGGTCTGAATCCACCTTCCCTTCCATTCACATCCACTCCCATATATTTTTCTCAACCCCCTCCATCTCCTGATCCCACACGACAAAGTCCACTGCCCTCTTACAATCACCTCTACCCCAGGTATACGCCATTATCTCCCTACTTCCTAGGTTAGACACTTCCAGCCTGTTATCCCTTATGAACCTCCTACACAGTCTCCCATTGCCATTATCCACCCTACCCCACCCACCTGGCATTAGTCTCCCATCATCAAAATATCTCTCCCTCCCATCCTGAGATGTCTAATATTCCTCTCCAAATGTCCAAGGTTCTCAGGATTCCACCCTTCCCTCCCACCTCCAAGTACACCACAACCACCACCACATTTCAACCCCCTACCTTTCCCACAATCCACAAATGTTCAGTCCCTTTCCTTCTCTGTTCTCACCACCAACTGCCCTCAAGAACATGGATTTCAATCCCCCTCCCACACACACCCTTTTTACCACTTCTATTCATCCCATCCATATCCACCCACCCCCAGGGTCTCCTCTTCTCTCAAGTGCATCTCGGTCACCGCCACCTAATCAAACTTGCCTTCTTCTTCAGCTTCTTCCATTTCTCAAAAGTCGTTCCTCCCCTCATGTTGATGAAGCCCCCGCTCCACTCAACAGCTTCCCAGTACTTCTTCCTTTCCTCCTCCTTCCAGTTTCATCTTCCCCTCTGAATCCCCTAACCGTCCAATCCTTCCCTACTGTAGCCCTTCCCGTTCTCCTCCTCTTCCATCTGCGTCTACCCAATCTCCCTCCGTTCCCCACCTTCGTCTTCTATTTCTTCCATGCCCCCTGAGCCCCTCCTTCCCACAGATAAAAGAATCACATAGGCGGAACACTACGACAGTGACAGCCCACACGAGTACCTCTAGGAATACTGGTGATTTACGAGTCCTAAACGACTAGCTGCCACGTTTTGTATAAGAAAATCGTTATAACTACTAACTATTGTTATTTGCGGCGCTCCAGATCGGTCAGTGGGCGTCACAATCGCCTATCACGCAAAAAGTCCAGAGCTGTCCTCCATCGGTAAAAGCAAGCAAAGCCGATGGCGATAGAATCTCGATACTTTTCTTCAGAGCTCAATCTCATCAGGCCTTAGTTATAAACCGGCATGGTAGCTGTAAGGTGCTCCAAATCATTTTTTTTTTTCACTAGTCTCAATCAAGGTACAAAAAAGTGTGTTCGTATTTGTAAAATCAAACAAAGAGAGGTAATTGTTCTAGGTAAATTAAATTTTTTTCTGGAAAGGCCAAATAGAGCAGCTTCAGCTTGCAGCTCAAACAAAATTATTCATGTAAAATATGCATTCGAGTTTTGATTTAGGCCTACATTAGGTTGTTCTTTTCTAGGTAAGGTGCACCTTATCAATATCCGCAAATGGCGCTGCTAGAATTCAAGATGGCGACTCACATGTTGTCCCGTGTTTGCTGGCTGGTTCGCCGAAAAAGTGACTTTACTGCGGTGAAGACAGCGATCGCGAGTCGAAAACATTGTGGACAATACACAGGACCCTCTCTAGCTTCCATTAGCGGTCTGTGTCCATGCCGGTGTTTTACAAGTGTGAAGAAATCGGACGAATTGAGATGCGTGAACATGACGAAATCCTCGAAATGGCCACTCCTTTTCCGGTGTTACAGTAATGGTAACATTCCCTCGAGTAGCAGTAGTAGTGCAGTTCCCAAACGGACTGTTCGCAAAGGAAAAGGAATCGGGCCCATTACATGGAAAAGTCTATTAATAACTTTAGGGGCGGGAGGGTTGTTATGGTTGGGAGCTGTTTACGTGCGCAAGGAAAAAGAAATGGCAATTGCACGTGAGCGAAAACGGTCGTTAGGCAAAGCGTCTATTGGGGGATCGTTTAATCTGACTGACCACAACGGGAAACCTTGCTCGAGTAAGGACTTCTTGGGACAGTGGTTGATGCTTTATTTCGGGTTTACGCATTGTCCAGACGTGTGTCCAGAAGAACTGGAAAAAATGGTTGAAGTTGTTGATGGTTTGGAAAAGGTTCCAGATATCCCAAAGATCCAGCCCTTGTTTATTACAGTAGATCCTGAACGCGACAGTGTTGAAGCCGTGTCAGCCTACGTCAAAGAATTCAGTCCGAAGATCATTGGGTTGACAGGCAACAAAGAGCAGATTGACCAAGCCGCCAAGGCGTATCGTGTTTATTACAGTTCCGGTCCGAAAGATGTGGACCAGGACTACATTGTGGATCATACCATCATAATGTATCTTATAAATCCGGAGGGGGAGTTTGTAGATTATTACGGACAATCGATGGATGCCACGCAGATTGCAACTGGCGTTCAGATTCAAATGCTGAAGCACGAAAAACTGAAGTCAAAGTGGTTTTAGCAAAAATGCGACAGTTGTTAGCGTAATATACATTTTTCTACAAGTCGATTGTAAATTGTTCATGGGTTAAATAAGTTACTGATAGGCCCACATAAATAATAAAATAGATTTAGCGTATTCAACCATATATTGTTTACCTTCTACTTAATTGAGCATGTGAAGAAGAGCACGAGGCAAGCATAGACATGGCCCACCCCACGATACAACTAAACTTTCTCTTTTAGGATTAGTGCAGGTCTCAATTAATTGTTGAGTCGCTTTTGGACACCAATTTCCAACCCGATGCTAAAATTTAATATTGATTACCATATTGAGTGCGGACATGTAACAATGTTGAGTGTCAAAAACCTTTTAATACCAATTCCAACATCTTAACCTTATGCCAGTAATGCAAAACTCACTCAAAATACTGAGAGATTTTGACAATTGATTTCATGCTACTCGTAATAATAATTCTCATGAAGTTATGGAATACTGATCTGCATCCAGCTAATTTTCGATTGTCTTTGATGGTGATGTTGCTTCACTTCATCCTTGAACAATCTTCTTCAGGCAACTTTTAAAAGTTTTTAGTGCTTTTGTTTACATTATCGGCTCTGTGATTATCTTTTGAAATTAGCCGTGTACGTGGCCCTCCATATTTATTAGTCACTGATCGCGATCCAATGTTGCATGAGCCTCACACGAAGATCTTCACAGAAATGGTGTGAAATTGTTGGGTTAGCAGGAGCTTGAATGTAAGTTAATCAAAATCGGCTGTAAATTGCATTGATTGTTGGTTTGAATTGCTAGCAATTCTAGCCCTCCCAGATGTTTAGCAAGAGATAGACATCTGCGAGCGCCAGAATCCCTATCCGTTCCAACGCACAATCAATGCAATGTAGGCTACAGTTGATGAACATACAAGTCCCTGCTAACCCAACAATCCAGCACCTTGTCCGTGAAGACCTTCGCGTGAGGCTCATGCATTGTTGGAACGCGATCATTGGCATACTGAGGGCTGCATATGCGGCTAATTTCGTAAGCTGCCGAAAGAAATTTGTCAGATGAAGTGACCCAACAGCATCACCATCCAGGACAATCGAAAATTCGCAGAATACAGTCCAGTAACTTTACAAGGACAAGCGTTATGAGTAACATGAAGTTAGTTAATCTGACGCATATTGTTAAACAATACTTTGGAAATGCCACTTGCTCCTTCATCCAAATAGTTTCATATCAGTGGGGCATGTCCACACCCCTCAGTTTTAAGGAATCACTGGTATGGATTTGTTGCTTGATTTCTGTAAGAGAACAGAAACGAGAAATTTCCACGTCATTCAATAAAAGGCTGTTCGATTCGGGTATCGGGACAGATGCTGCTGTATCAGATCGGAGAGTTCATATTTCTGCCGATGCTTCGCACAAAAAAGCTAACTTCAAAACTCGCGCGGAATTCGTGAGCAGTTGGTCTCAAAATTTCAATCGTGCATACCACATTTTGGCGCTGTAAGTTAAACTGCGTTGAATTTATGGTAGCTTATCTAAATATGATCGTGATCGCTAAGTTTTTAGTTGTCATTGCTAAATTGTCGAACAGACTCGAGCTTCGATGTTGTTGTCCCCATGATATCTGCATCGATATCAGATCGTCCGATACTATTGATATTGGTATCGATGTCGGAACCAAAACAGTGGGTATCGAACAGCCTTACTCAATAACAAAGAACTAGTTATAACTTATAATTGATAATGTCAAAGGATCATTTGTATGACGAGTAACAAAAGAGCCAAAAAAAATGTACGTAGAGACTTACTGGATGAAACATTTCTTTAAAGTGTGGAAGGAGTTGACATCAATAGACTTATTCCTGTTTCTAGTACTGTAATTTGCACTTTAAAACACTTGCACTTGCTTAAAACAAGTTGTTTTCATAAGGTTCTTAATATCGGCACTCGTTCCCGACTTCTTTGTTGGGGTATAACATCTTTCTACTGTTAAAGTGTGCTTAGATGTTAGAATTGGTAGATAAAAATTATAACAGCTTTTAGCTTGGGAAGTAACCCTTATTCACAAACCTAATACAGTAGCAGATATTTCTGCGGCACTAATTGTATCCAGATAAATTTTCCGCAACCACCTTTTTTAATTTGACGTGTCACACGTCGAATTAATGCGGTTGTGGCAAAAAAACGAGGGTAGCCGATTTACGTCAGCGATATCTCCTCAAAAACCAGACACATTTGTTCAATTCTGATCCGACGAAATTCAAGTATGCGGGTGGGTGAATTGCAGTGCGCAAGCACACAAGGTATTATGCTGTAGTTAATTTAGTTACGCCGGTTTTAGTTCGCTAACCTCTAAAAAGGTCTCTGAGCGAAAAACCGTCGTCAAATAGTTCACGATCAGTGGCTGACGTCAGCGCTTCCTCAGCGTAAAGGTGTGCGCTCAACACCCATCATACGAAAAATTGCGGCGTGTAGCTGCGCATTTCGGCAAGTCAGCTCTTCAACATTGCGGTCAGTTAGAGGCTACTATCGTATACGTCGAGATGGCTCATCTCGTATGGCGCAGAACAACACAAAGTGAGTCATCACTTACCTTTGCGGTGATCTGGATGGTACACCAAATTTCTATGATTGAATCTGGACGGTACAATGAATGCGATGCTCGTATAAGACTTTTGCTGTTAATTACTGCGCCATCCTTTCTGCATTTCGGGTGCGATATATTACAGTATTTTATTACGTGTATTTGTGGTGTTGTTTCCTATTGAACGAGTGAGCAAAGCGATTGATGTCCTGTTTTCACAGTGGCGGACTGGCCAGAGGGAGGGAAGGGCGAAATATTCCTAATGGCCTCTGACTTACAGATTTTTTTAAAATCTGTAACAAGAAGACTCACGTAAGTTTTATTGGTTCGACATTAGTTTTAACCACAGATTTAAAATTACAAATAATAATAATAAAGATAATTATAAAACGCTAGTAAAACAAGTACTTTGTATTGAGTAGCCTAACAAAAATTGGCCACATGAAATTGCAGTGTTATATTCAATGTGGACTTTGCCACAATTTTCGTGTGAATATTTTAACTTTTGTTAATACACCTAAAAAGTATAAATAAATTTAAAGTACTGTAGTCAACCTGACATACCCTCAGCGCAATATGATTTCTCCTTCTCTCTGCGCCCCCCCCCCCACCAAATTACCTGCTGAACTTATGAAATATGGTGTTCGAAGATGTAAAAAATGTAAAAGTCTGATGAACAAGAACAACGGGTACGGGAAACTACAACAATGACGCTTTCAGTTTGTTTTTTTGTAAGAATACCAATATCAGCATCCGATGAAAACTTATCGGGTCAGTGATTGCATCGTCGCGCACAAGATGCTGGCTCATTTGCCGTATCGTAGTAGCAAAAGTTACGAGACCATTTTTTAAAATATAATGTGCAATATAGTAGATATTCTTCAGTACACCATGCATTCAGATTTTTTAATAGTGTCCTGTTGGTATGTCTGCCTTTCCAACTTCATACGTCAATTACAGATTTTTTTTATTCTACCATACGACACGTCGAATTACTAATGCAGTGTTAGTGCAGCTTGTTTGGTCTTATGGTTATCCATAAACTTTAGTTCGTGTTCACTAACTCACTCCCCAGTGCTTTTAACTTCATTTGGCTATTGTACCAATGGAAAGGTAACGTCGAGGCCTTGACTTAATTCGTGATGACGCTGAACAAAAGTTCTTAAGAATACTTCTGTATTTTTTCCATGGGCGAATTTTCGATGCAATTTACAAAAAAAATTCCAAAACTCTCGCCTTCATTAGGTAGAGAACAAACTAGTACAACAGTTCACCAAAGATCAACACATGTTTAGCAAAGCGATATGACCAAATCGAGGCTATGCTCGTTTTGTTAATGGAGTACAAGTGCAGCACTCCTAGCGGGTGATTACCTGTTCTAAATAAGATTTAAAATGGAATTTAAAGGTTTTAATTTATTTGTATATTTAAGGATAGTAAAAGCCAAATTTACCGGGTGGGGCCGGTTAAAATTGATTTCTAAAGCCTTAATAGAAAACCTGTAAACCTGTAAATTCTTGCATTCAGTTCCTGTATTGCACTTGTTTCCCTTGAAGTTTTTTCTCTCCAGATCCGGCAGCTGTGTAACCTCGACTGTGCATGAGTCATACGCAGCCCCTTTTATAAAAGCTTTCGGGCGGGGCAGCCCACCATCTTTTTTCCTCTCGCTAGATCATAGTGTTGACACAAGAGGGGGACATAGGGAGGGTACAGGTAGTGTATATTTTACTATTAAGGCTTTAGAAACCAATTTTAACCAGCCTCGCCTGGTAAATTTAGCATTCTAAAAGCCGTTTTGGAAATATCCACTACCTGTAAATTCTTCCATTTACAGTAGCCCTCAATTTGTGGCTCGGTGTCACATGACGGGTTACCCTGAGGTTATAAGCTGGAACCCCCAAATATTTACCTAACTTAGCACTTTATTGAAACAAAGATTTGGAGAAGAGTCTTGTTTCTGCCAAACTGTCTCTAAAAGTGGTGCATTCTGTTCGCTCTGTTCGGTGCTTTAGGAAGGTACTGTATGTTGCCAGACAGGTCGATGTAGATGTCTTGATAGGTGTTGTGGACGACCGTTTTGATCCATGTTGCTATCATGGTGGCAGAGGTTACTCCAATGTTGTCCCTGAGAGGTAGAAAGGGTTGGAGCCTGCCTTTTCGACATTCGTCGACTACTGTCCTTTTAATATAATAGCATAAAGCACGGATGGGACACAGTCAACGTTCTGGTTCATCATTGATAATGTTTGTGAGCGCCGGTATGATGATCGGCTTTGACCTTTCTGAGGGTTTTTAAGTTTTGGCTCGAAAATCTGGACAAGGTCGGAGTTGAATGAATTTGCAGTTGTCGAAAAAGATGCAGTAGGCAGGATCGCTTGAGAGTGCTTGAATTTCGCTACATTGGAGGCAAGATGCTAATGTTGTCAAAAAGACAGTTTTGCGAGCGAGATGACTGGTGCGAGTTGTTTGGATTGGTGCATAGGGTGGTTTCATCTGAGCATTTAGTACGATGGCCAAATTCCAGCCCGGATAAATCCTGTGGATGGGAGGGCGTTCGACTTTGAAGGATTTCAGAATTGTGGAGATGCGCAAGTCTTCAAGGAGGTGCATGTTGCCTGCAGCTTTGAAGACTAGGAGTTCAAGACGGTGGACCTCTTGAGGCTATTTTTGAAGAGGTCGTGAAAGAAGATTAGTAGGTCTGGTAGATTGGGATTGATTGGATTAGTTTTTCTTGAGATAAACTAAAGAAACCATCTTTTCCAGTGGCTGTCGTAGATTTTGTTGGTTGAATCACCCATTACTTTGCTTGCAATTCTTGTGGCCTGGTCTTCAAGAATGCCTGCCTCCTTAATGAGTCCGATGATCGTAGCCACCCATGAAGATGTAATTAAGTTTGTGGGGTTCGGGTGGCAGATTGTTCCCTTTCTTTGCGTCAGAGGGTCTGGGAAGTCTGGTAAGCTTCTTGGTTGGCCGATTAGGAGGTTTAGAAGCCGCTGACTGGTTTGGTGCGATCAGGAGAAATTGGCCTGGAGTTTGTTCGATCTTTTGTAGGATTTGTGGAAAAAGGATGAACAGTGGGAAGAGGTACGTGTAGAGACTCTTCCAAGGAAAGGGTAGTAGGTCCACTGCCTATGCTTGGCTGTCCGGAAAGGGGCTGATGAATTGGAGAAGTCTGGCATTGTGTTCGTAGCGAATAGGTCGATCACTGCAGTTCCCTATGTTGTGAACAGAGATTCGCAAATGGATTTCTTTAGAGTCCATTCTCCAGTTGGCAGTTTTTCCAATATAGAGCATCCACTATAACATTTTGGTTGGCTGGAATGTGAAGAAGTAGAAGAGTTGTGCTCAAGAACTGGCATTCCTTGAAAATGGCTGATGAAAGTTGATGGAGTTGGCATGAAAGAGTTCCGCCTTCCTTCAAAATGTGACTACTGCAGTTATGTTGTCTGAGTGGACTTGGAGAACCTTGCCGAAAATCAGGTGCTGGGAGTGTAGGAGAGCATTGAGACTTGCTTTCATTTCGTTTATGGTCCTGAAAGTTGGGAGGCCATGTTCCCGTCATTTCGTGGTGATCTATGTGAGCTCCCCACCTTTCTTGGAATGCATCTGTCAGGAGGCGGAGGTCTGAGGCTCGTGGAGAGGGACAGATCGCAAGATGTTCGTGATGTCTGACCACCATAGAAGGCTTTCCAGGGAAAAGTTTTCGTTTGTCGGCAGTATTGTGTTTTCCGGTTGCTGAGTGGTACCACAAATGTAGATGCAGAAGAGGTGGAAAGAGCGAGTCATCCATCTGCTGTAGGGGACAAGATTCGCCATATTGTCCATTTTTCCTATTAGGGATTTGATGTTTCATAAATGTTGTGGTTGGCATCAAGCATGACTGAGGAGTTACTCGATTCTGTCCGGTGAAGGAGAAAAGGAGAAATTGTTGCAGAGACGAGGCTGAATGAAGCCGACGAATATGAAGCTCCGGGTGGGAGTGAGTTGAGACCTTTTAGATTTATCCCGAAGCCGAGCTGATTCAGCAGAGATATGGTAAATTCTCAGTTGAGGACTAATTGTTGTTGGTTCAGGTTGTTTAGCAGCAATTCGTCCAGATATGCATTTGCGATGATTTGTGATGATGCAGGTGTGCAAAGACGGGTTTCAGGACTGATGTGAAGATCGCAGCTATCGGGCCGAAAGGCAGCGATCGCAGCAATTAAAGTTCAAAAACTTTTCCGTTGAGCATGAACCAAAAGAGGTGAAACCACGGAAGCGTGAAGCGGGACGTGAAGGTAAGTGTCCTCTAGATCTACATGGAGATTGTCCATTCGTTGGGATTGAGAGATTGATGGATGCTGTCCAAGATTTCCATCTTGAAATGGTGGCTTTCCATGAAGAGATTTAGTGGCTTTAGATTGAAGATGAGTCTTGAACCTCCGGATTTCTTCAGTCTGAGGAAAATGGAGCTGTAAAAACCTGGTTGAAGTGGGGTTTGGGCAAAGACGGATGGCTTTCTTTGAAAGTAGTTCTTTCACTTCTGCTGATAGTTGTAGAGATGGTGTTAGAGCAAACTTTTGGGAGGGGGGGTGACAGGGGTGGTTTTGTTCAGGAAGATTGGTCGGAAACCGTCGGAAATTATGGAGAGAATGAAAGGTCAGAGGTTAGCTTCTTCCAAGCTGGGAGGAAGTAGCGAAGGTGACTACCGACTTAAAAGGCGTCATTGACTTTTCTGTGATTTGCTTCTTGAGCTGGGGGAAGAGTAGCGATTGCGGCGGTCTGGGGTTGAACTTTGTTTGAAGTTACCAGATATTTCCCCTCGTTGGGGAATTTCCTACAAAAGGGCTGATTGGTGTTTTGAGGGCGTCTCCCGGTGTCATAATTCGAGTTGGGAGGACTGTTGTTTCCTTCGTCCTAGCGATTTTGGTTTTGGTGGAATTTCCGGTTCATTTGTTTGGTGGAGTTTCATTCTGCTTGCGATGAGATTCCTTGGGCTTTCGTGAGATGTCAAGGTGAGGGGCTAGAGAAGGCATCAGACCACGGAAGAGAGTGTCTTCCTGAGAATGTATTTTGTCGAGTTGTTGATGTTCGACGTTATGCCAAGGGCAATGTCACGGAGGATCAATCTGGAATTGAAGAGTGCTTTTGTGAACCAGTTGAAAGAGTGGTAGGATGAGAAGGACTTTTTCTTGAAGAGTTCAGTTATGAAGAAGTAGATGTGCTTTGCTTCGGTCCGGCTGGATTCGGTGGAGTCTCTCTCACAGAGAGCGTTTATTGCGGTGTTGAGCACATATGCCTGGGAAGCAGTTCAGAGGCAGAGGTGAATCTTGTCATTCTCTTTTAGGATTGCAGATGGTTGAAACAACTATGAGAAGTTTTACTTTGAACATTCCTTGCCATGGTTCTGTCAATCAAGGAATTCAGATTGTGAATAAGTTTCAAAGAGACGAGGATTGGGGGCGCCATCTCCAAAGGAGCGAAAGAATAAGCCTCACGACCAAGTCTTGAGCCAGGAGGATCTTTGTCCAGGTCGAGCGGGTCTCTTTTGCCTAAGAGCAGGCCGCCGTTGCGAAGAAGCGTCGTGAGCAGAGTTGTTGGCTGGCCAAATATAGCACGGCTCTTTAGGTTTCTGTCCCGGAGGCCAAAGCCAAAACCTGTGATAAGTCCTCAGGAACTGGCTTGTAGAGGAAGCAGTCGGGAACTACATCTTCGACCGTCTTCAAGAACTCAGACAAGGGCATGCTGATTGGGTCGTCATCCTGCATGGAATCCTCAAAGTGTGCATGGTGAGTATCAGAAGTCCAGTGTTGATATCTGGATCGTGGCAACGGGAGTCGTTTAAGACAGAAGCCAAATCCAGGTCGTTTTCAATTGTTGAGGCGTCTGGGAGAGAAAGGTGAGAACGAGGCGGAGGAGTATAAGGTCGACGAAAGGGTTCGTCAACTTAGGGATGTTTAGTTGTATGGTGCCGGCTTTTCTTGAGGAGGAAAGAGATGAAGAGTGTGTCCTCTTTCAGGAGGAGTTGTCAGAAGATACCGTTACCCAATCATGGGTGTATGATTTACTGTGAGAAGAATCAGAAGGTGCAGAAGATTGGTGTGGTCTGTAGTTGTATTCTCGTATGGCATGGTCCATGAGAGCAATAATCTCGGCAGATGTCAGCATCTGTGATCCCGAAGGTGGTGGAGAAGCTTTGCGGGATCGAGACGAGTTCGATGAAAGATCGAGTGGAGAAGTGCGATGTTTGAAACCAGATGAAGCCGATGATGGTCTGTGGTTCTTCTTTCGTTTGTGGTGGGAAGAATGTGGAATGATGTCTTGTCCTCACTGAATCGAAGAAGAGGTGGTCGAGCTTAGGTTCATGGGTAAAGGGCCAGTCACTTGATACCTTCATGGTGATAGCGACGGGTTGACAACAACATTCTGGTCTGCCGCAGGAGGGCTGGCAGGTGGAGACGAGTGCTGTGACGATCTTTCTTCAGCCAGCTTGGACATAGCAGAAGAGTCGATGGTCTTTCGGCGAATGCTCAGGGTTCTTTCCGTGTCTTTAGGTCGAAACCTTGATCCTTCTTTCAGGTGAAAGCTTGAGGCTTGAGGAGAGGTGATCCAAGGCCAGAGCGATGCGACCGTCTTGAACAGGAGCTTAAGGAAAAGAGATGACTGCCTCGCCCGAAAGCTTTTACAGGAGGGGCTGCGCATGACACATGCACAGCCGAAGTTATGCAGCTGGCCGGATCTGGAGAGAGATTAAGACACCTCAAGGTAAACAAGAGCAATACAGAAGTTTGTACCTTGTATATGGTCAGAGTAAAAAAATAAATCAATAAACCCTGAGGGAAAAAATTGATATGAAGCTTTATAGGCGACGTAGCTATTCCCAAGAAAGTGTTTTTAAGATTAAGTTAGCTTTTCAACACATTAATTTGTATCTCTATGACCTTCCATAGCAATCTGGTCTCCTTTTATTGCTTCAGGATAGGTTGTACCTCTGACTGGTCCAGATTGTACGAACTAACCACCATTGAGAAAGAATGGACTAACAAGATTCCCACTGGTTTGTTCCAAGGGATGGTCATGCACACCAACCGAGGCTTGCTTCTAATGAGACCAAAGTTTATATAGGACTTAACCCAACCTGTTGAATGTCGTACAGAGACCCAGAAGCAGAACTTTCTGCAACTGTCTGAGACACAAATAATTGTCAGAAAAAAAATTGTCTGCAGCTTATCTGTTTTTATCATATGGTTACATGTTTATTGGTTTTTATTGAATAACTTTTCAGTGCTTTATCCTATTGATCCGACTATTCCACCAATGGAAAGGTCGCGTCGAGATGATAAAAAGAACATTTTGCCGGCCCCCAGCCTGGCCGGCTAAAAATGGTTTCTTTTTGCCTAAAACATACTTAACCTGGTAATTTTAGCATTACATTCCTCGAATGTGATGTTCCCCTGGAGGTTTCTTCCGGTTTGTAGACGCCTGCTTGCATAGCCCACCGCGCATGCGCGGCGCGGTCCTCCTATATAAAAAGCGACAGCGCGCACGCTATCGGCATTCATTTTACTCTCAATGTGTCAGGCGGTGACTCGAGAGGGGAGGCAGGGTGGGAGTTAAGGTTAAGTATGTTTTAGGCAAAAAGAAACCATTTTTAGCCGGCCAGACTGGGGGCCGGCAAAATGTTCTTTCTTTATTGCCAAAACATCTTAACCTGGTAATTTTAGCATTACCAGTTGACCTCGTCAAAGTTGGTGGCGGGCACCGTCTACACGAGCGCCCCGGGATGCAAGCAGGCTTTCCCCCATGAATTCTTTATCTGCAAGAGAAAAATTCGCACTTCATTCAGAACAAATTGGGCTAAACAGGAATTTGGTCTCTTTCGTGGGAATTGGTGGCCCTGAAAAGGACCGTTGTTTGAGGGTCTTGCTTCTAGCTGGATGGATCTTGCTTCCTCATGGATCTTGCTTCTGCTTCGTTCTGAGTGCTTGGGGGGGGGGGGGGGCTGACCACAGTTCTGGCTGTGACGATCGGTCCCAGCCGGTGTAGTCCGGATTCGTCCTTCGTCATGTCCCTTAGGTGTGATGTGGGATGTGAAGGTGGATTAGTGGCGCCACGATGCTGCTGCTAGGATTTCTTCGATTGGTGTGGCATTGTGGTGGGCTCAGGATGTGGAGATAGTTCGTACTTCGTGCGCCGTTATCCTCATGCTCTTACTCAATCCGTGCTTGTCGTAAGCTGTTTCGATTGTTTTCTTGATCCAGTGTGACACCATGGCGGTTGTTGTTTCGCCGGTTTGGGGGTCCACTGGAAGAAAGAGTGATTCCTGCCTCTCCGAATGTCTTCGTGTTGAGTCCGGGCTAGGTAGAAGTGGAGAGCTCTGACAGGGCAGAGGAGGCGTTCCGATTCGTTCCCAGTGAGGTTTGACAGGGCAGGGAATGTTATGGGTTTCGAGGGTTCGGATGGTTTTTGAGTTTTTGCTCTGAAGGACGCTCTTGGGAAGAGTGTGACTGATGAGAAATTTGGGCCGAAGATGCAGTATGCCGGGTCTGCCGAGAGGGCTTGAATCTCAGAACATCTTAGACTTGCTGCCAATGTTACGAGGAAGACAGTTTTGCGGGTCATGATGTGGACTGAGCTGTCTTGCATGGGTTCATAGGGGTTCTCCATTAGTGATTGTAAGACGATGGAGAGGTCCCAGTCGGTGACGGAACGTCTAGTGGTAGGTCGATCGTTTTCGTATGAGTGTAGTAAGGCAGAAATTCGGTAGTCTTCCAGTAGGGCAGTGCGACCAGCAGCTTTGAAGACGGAGTTTAATGCAGACCGATAGACGAGGATGGTGGAGCCTTTCAGTTTGTTGATGTTGAATAGGTCACCAAAGAAGCTTAGGAGATCGGGAAGAGAGGGGTTGAGTGGATTTGTGCATTTTGCGATACACCAATGAATCCACTTTGACCAATGGCTGTCATACATGCGGTTTGTTGATTCTCTGGTTGCTTTGGATGCGATGCGTTCAGCCTCTTCTTGATGAATGCCAGCCTTTTTGAGAAGTTTGATGATAGTAGCCACCCGTGTAAGTTTAGGAGTGGGAGGTTCGGGTGTAGTTTTGTTCCCTTTTCTTGTGACGGAAGATCTGCTAGATGAGGGAGACTTCTTGGAGTGTCGACTGTTAGGTTTAGGAGGAGCGGGAACCAGGCTGCCAACGGCCAGAGGGGGGCTATTAGGATGAAAAGACCCGGGAATGATTCGATTTTCCGAAGTACTTGTGGAAGCAGTTTGAAGGGTGGAAATAGGTAGGCGAACAGGTTGTGCCATGGGAACATGAGAGCGTCTACTGCTACTGCTGAGTCGTCCGGGATTGGGCTGATGTAGTGGGGAAGTCTGGCATTGTGCCTCGTGGCGAATAGATCCAGCATTGGTTTGTCCCATATGTTGAAGAGAGATTCGCAGATGGATTTCTTGAGGCACCATTCGCCTGCTCGTGGTTTCAGGCGTGAGAGAGAATCTGCAATCACATTCCTGTTGCCTGGGATGTGAAGCGGTAGGAGGGTGATGTTGTGTGGGATGCACAGATTGAAGATTTCCGTCATTAGGTTGTGGAGCGATCTTGATTTCGTTCCGTCTTCTTTCCTGATGTAGGCCAGGGCTGTTGTGTTGTCCGCCTGGATCTGTATGAGCTTGTTTTTGATGAGTGGAAGGAAGTGACGGACGGCTAGGAGGACTGCACGTAGTTCTAGTCCGTTAATATGGTCTTTGAGGGTGGTAGGCCACAAGCCGGAGATTTCCTGGTTGTTTAGGTGTGCTCCCCAGCCAGTGCTTGATGCATCCGTGTAGATTCGGTGGTCGGGTGGTGGTTCCTGTAAAGGGACGGATTTCTACAGGTTTGTGACGTCGGACCACCAAAGGAGGGATTCGAATGGGAAGTCTTTGTTGAGCGGGATCTGTCTGTCCGGATTGTTTTGGTTGATTAAGTGGTTGTCTATCCGGTAGTGATGGAATGGTCTCACCATCCACCGTCCGTAAGGGACCAGGTTAGCCATTGCGTCCATCTGTCCGATGAGGGAGTTTAGTTCCCGGGCGTAGAAACTTGGTTGGAGGCGGAAGAGCCGGATGTGATGTAGGAGATCCTCCATACGTTCTGGGGACGGGGAGATTGATGCCGAAGGTAGGTCGAATGATGCTCCGAGGAACGTAAAGACTTGTTCTGGAAGGAGTCGTGATGTTGCTAGGTTTACGGCAAACCCCAGGCTGTACAGCAAGTTGATGGTTTTGTCCTTGTTGAGGTCCAATTGAGACGGGTCTGGGTTGTTGAGGGCCCAGTCGTCGAGATAGGCACTGGCTTGTATTTAGTGCAGGTGAAGGTTCGCCAAGATTGGTTTTAGGACAAGGGTGAAGATCCGTGGGGCAGCATTCAGGCCGAAGAGGAGGCAGTGGAGTTCGAAGACTTTCTGGTCGTAGATGAAGCGAAAGTAGTGGGTGATTGCTGGATGAAGGGGGATGTGGAGGTAGGCGTCTTCCAGATCGATGGTGACTGTCCAATCGTCCTGCATGAATGATTGGCGGATGGATTCTAGGGTCTCCATCTTGAAGTGTTCGTTTTGAATGAATTTGTTGGGAGGTTTCATATTGAAGATTAGGCGTAGACCTCCCGATTTCTTTGGGCGGGTGAAGATCGAGCTGTAGAAACCCGGGCCTGGGTTGGAGAGTTGTCGTACCGCATTTTTCCGTAGTAACTCCGTAACTTCGTGCGACAGGGAAGCTGTCGTTTGGGGCGAGAAGTTCCATGGGGGCGATAGCGACAGCGGCGGTTGGTGTAGGAACGCCGGACGAAAGCCGTGTTTTATTATCGACAGGATTTCCAGGTTGGTGGTTAATTTTTGCCAGGCCGGGAGAAAATGGCGTAGTCTGGCTCCAACCGGGAGGCCAGCCAGGTGCAAGGCGTCATTGTTGATTTTGACGTTGCATTCTTCTACCCCCGGGGGATGAGAAACGGCTCCTTCGGTCGGGGGTAGCGGCGCGCATCTGCTGGGAGCATTGGCCGGGGCGAGAGCGAGGAGCGTCGGAACGAAAGGGCTGCTGGTTTCGTTGTTGAGGAACGGCAGTGTCGTCCGGGCGGCTAAAGGATGATGCCGTGTTTTTGTGCCAGTCGTCGGCAGGGCGGGGGTTGGCTTGTTTGTTCCACGAGAACGGGCGGTTTGAGGGCATGGATTGCTTTCGTGACCTAGGTTTCCTTGAGACATCGAGATGAGGAGCGAGTGTCGGGATCTGTCCCCGGAAAAGAGTTTCAGACTCGTGGATCGGTTGATTTCTCAGATGATGTCGTGTGGAGAAGTTTAGGTTGTTTGCCGACGACAGGGCGATGTCGCGAAGGAGGAGGGTGTTGTTGAACAGTGCTCTTGTCGCCCAGTTCATGGCGTGGTAGGTGGCAAAGTTGGCCTTTTCGAAGAGTTGGGAAATCAGGGACGGCAAATTCTTAAGCTCTTCCGGAGGATTGTCGGACGACAGCTTCTCACATAGGGCGTTGATAGCCGTGTGCAGGACGTCAGCTTGGGAGGCCGCCCGTAGGCTTAGCCGTAGACATTTGTCGTTTTCGTACAGCACGAAGGTTGGCATGTCGGCCTTCTTGGGTATGGACATCGAAGTGCCGAAGTCCATCTTGATTTCGCTGCAGAGGAATTCGCATTCCGGGTAGGTTTCGAAATTGTGGGGGTTTGTGGCGCCGTCTCCAAAAGATCTGAAGAAGCCGTTTTCACGGCCAGGACGTGGCATCGGAGGTTCCGTGTCGAGAAGAAGGGGATCGCCTTTGCCTAGAATCGAGCCTTTGTTGCGGAGTAGACACGTTAGGAGTGTCGTAGACTGACCCAGGAGGCAGCGGGGCTTGGCGTCCTTGTCCCTGGAGGCGAATCCAAGGCCTGTCGTCAGGCCACGGTTGATGACGGGAGCGTCCGGTGCCTTTGAGGGCTTGAACAGGAAGCAGTCCGGGACCGTCTGCTCGACAGTCTTTAGAAGAGCTGCGAGCGACAGGGTGGCTTCGTCAGGAGTGTCGTCCGGGAACCTGATGTGTTTCTCGGCAGCAGGGGCGGGCGACAGCGGGTGGTGCGACGACAGTGTGTCGTCCGGCTTGCGCTTGGATGCCGAGGCCGGCATGGGGGATTGGGGGGGGTGGGAAGCGGCACGCCTGTGCCCTTCGTGGCTAGAAGTGGATGCGACCCAGTCCTGAGTGCGGTCCTTCCGGACCAATGATGTGCAGGAGGGAGGTGGCATCGGGATGACCTGTAGGTGGCGGACAGTGTCGTGTACGATTTCTCATACGACATTGGGGCTGACGCTTAGGCCTATCCAGGAGGAGTTGGACGACAGGTCGAGCGGCGAGTTTCGTTCCGGAGAATGGGCAAGCGTCGCTCAGCGGAGGTTACGCTTGGCGGCCCGGTAGGAGTCTTTGGCGACTTGAAGGTCTTGTCGGAGCGACGACAGATCCAGTGGGGCGAGAAGCTGCGAGCGCTGGCCCGGGAGGAGTGGAGAGTCAGGCGATGCGACATCAGGCATGGCATCGGCGGGTGTTGTACGGGTAGGCGCGGCGAGGTCGAGGGCGGATGCCCAACGGCTGCCAAGATCGAAGTGAGCAAGAGCACGAGAACGAGTGGCGAACGAAGCGTTGTCCATCTTCGGGAAGAATCCAATTTTCCAAACGACTGTCGGGGAACCATGAAGCGAGGTGGCGTGGAGACATCTCTGAAGGAAAATGAATGGTGGTATCGTGCGCGCTGTCGCTTTTATATGGGAGGACCGTGCCGCGCATGCGCGGTGGGCTATGCAAGCAGGCGTCTACAAACCGGAAGAAACCTCCAGGGGAACATCACATTCGAGGAATGTAATGCTAAAATTACCAGGTGAAGATGTTTTGGCAATAAAGAAATGGTGTATTGGAATGTCAAAATCGGTCAGAACTTGACAAAAGGGCAGAAATTTGGCCACGTTGGCCTTCAACTGTCCATGACGTATCGTCGTACGTCGTCAAAGTGGGAAGGATGGGTGGGTTCTACTGAAGGTAAGTGTTAAAATTTCCGGTTCTTACTATTTGCAAAATACTAACCTATGCTGACTTTGACCTACTGGCGGAGGGCCATCAAGAACTAGGTTGAACTTTTTCATAAAAAAAACTTTTCATATTAAAACACTTTCATTTCAAACACATTTTCGAACAATTTTTACTTTTTTTATGGCAGAAAAAGAATGTTACCCACCTATTTGGGTGCTTCATTCTTTCTTTAGGCAGTTGATCAATAGATTACTTTCTGATTCTGCTGCAATTAAGCAGCAATGTGTTCTTTCATTTTTTTTTTGCACGTTTTGAAGCACTAATGTCTCTGAGGTAGCGTGAAATAAAGGTGTTTTTATTGTTCCAAAAACATGCTGCTATCACTTTGTCGAGTGGTGTTCCACTGCCATATGCCCATGAAGCTGCGAGCGCTCTCAATTCGTGAGCCCGCACCACACGTGGCACATCTAGGAGATTTTGCCCTAGGTAATAAGCACGTTTTATCATCTCACATAGCCACTTGTCCAATTTGAACACAGTCATGGGAAGTGGGATGATCTCCACTGTGTTTGTCTACTTGAAGAAAAAGTGAAGTGGGAGGCTTTTTCTTGTTCCTTTTTGTTTGGTTTTTGGGACTTCAGTTTTTTCCAAATAGTGACGGAGAGCTCTGATTGGACTGAGTCTTTTCTGTCCCCTCTGGATCAACGATTGGTCCTAATGCTTTAACCGTGTTGGGTTTAGGTGCCTCATTTGGTCTTAAATTCTTTGCTCTGAACTGTGCAGGGAATGTAAGAGTTACAGTTGTCCAGTCTTTAGAGAAGCGGAGATGGTCGTCTTCTCTTGAGAAGGCTGCTAACTCACTCCGTCTTGCTGCAGATGCTAAGGCTAGCAGGAAAACAGTCTTTTGAGACAATGGAGGATCGAAGCCGAATGCTATGGTTCGTACGGATGATTTGAAAGGCTTTCCAGTACAACTGGAAAGTTCTATCTTCGGAAAAGATGGTGAGTCTTAGCCAAGGATTTACAAAGGCTAACATCAGTCTTGAAATAATCTTGCTGTTAATGACAGGGTTGTTGCCAAAGCAAGAGATCAAAGAGTGGATGGCAGATCAGTATCCTTTTACTGCCGTGGGTAAAAGGCCCTTGCTGAAATAAGGCCAAGAGGGTTTCGGATGGGTTGCTAGGGTACGATTGGTGGGTTTAACACCATCCATGCCATTTTCTACTTTGTTCGTAGATCTTGATAGTTGAAGATCTGTGACAAAGTAGGAGCCTTCGAGTTATTGGGAAAGAAAAGCCCTCTTTCTTTAGGATTTCTGTTAACGTTTTCACCTGTGAAGAAGAATAATATGGACTTTCAGGTTGATTGTTTTCCCTTAGTGTTGTGTTAGGAAGAGTTCCGATATTGGCTCCTTCATCAGGTCTATGAACCATGATGGTGCTAGCCGTATGGGTGCTATCAAGATGAAGCTTCCTTGGGATTGGCGGATCTTGTTGTTTTCTCCTGGAGAGGAGAAAATGGAGGAAATGTGTATGCAATCATCCCGTTGCATGAAATGGTGAGGGCATCCGTCGCCCATGATGTTGACCATAGAAAGGGGGATACGAAGGTCGGATGTTGGTGGTTGAATTTCGTAGCGAACAGGTTGACAAAAGGTTTTCACTATTTCGGGAAGAGCGCTTGACAGATCTTGGGGGCTAGCTTCCACTCTGCTGTTGGTATTAGATTCCATCTCGAAAGCTCGTTGCTCAAAACGTTCAGCTTGCCAGCAATGTGTCTGGATTGAAGCTTCAGATTTGTTGCATTGCAAGACTCTAAGAGCTTTGATGTTTCTTCCGTCATTGAAGATGAGCGGGTTCCTCCTCTCCTCTTAATACGAGAGACTGATGTTGTATTGTTTGTCATTATTCTTATTACTTTCCCTTGAAGTGTGGGTTTCCATGTTAAAATTGCCTGATGTATGGCTCAAAGTTCGAGGACGTTGATGTGAAGTTGTCCTGCTTCTTCAGTTTACTTCCCTGACGTTTGATGTTCTTTCAGACGAGCTCCCCAACTCTCTCTGCATGCATCGGTGAACAGAAGAGCATCTGGGGAAGGATCATGGACTGGAACTCCGGTCTGAAGATTCAAAGGGTTTCTCCACCAGTCGATGTTCTGAAGAGGCAGATGGTGGAGAGGAATCCAGTCTTTCCAAGATGTTTGAAGGTACCGTTGTTCTTTCCAAAAACGGAAATTTTAACACTGTCAAAATTGGTTTTTACTATCCTAAAATACTTAGCTTCAGCAATTCATGCTAATTCACTCGATTTTGGCTTTTCTCTGCTCGAAACAAAAATCAACCCTTACTTTTGTCACACCTGTGCGTTTGCACGTGGTGCCCACCTGGCTTGCTGCTCTCCTTTATCTGAAATGCGGCTGCTGTCTTTGAATTCCTCACATCGCTGTTGAACTTTTTGGTTTGGCGAGTGCATGTTGGTGGGTGGGTTCTTACTGAAGGTAAGTATTTTAAGATAGTAAAAACCAATTTTGACAGTGTTAAAATTTCCGTTTTTTACTATCTGCAAAATACTTCCCTTCAGTAATTCAGGCTGACTTTGTCATTCCGGCAGTGGGTTCGCCGAATCTGAAAACCTTCTAAACAAACCATTAGTACACTGAGTTCAAAGATTACCCACTTTTCACGTCTGTCCTCCTTTTATTCGTCTAGTGGCTGAAGGTACTGCCGGCCATGATGGGTTTCATTATGACTGTGGATCCACTTGCACTTCCTGTGTCCCGCAAATAGTGATAAATAAATAGACATAAATCGCTGGAAATAATACTAATAATAATAATAATAATAATAATTTGTGTCCCGCAAATAGTGAGACACAAAGGTGCTCTTGTTTTGCCACGAACATGCCACCACCACCTCGTTCAGAGGCGTGCCGCAGCCGTAGGCCCACAACGCCGCTAGTGCCGGTAACTCGTGTGCTCGTACTTCTGCTGGCAGGTCACTGTGGTTTGTGCCCAACTCGTACGCTCTACTAATCACATTACAGATCCACCTTCCCATTTTAACCGGTGTCACTCCTAATGGTAGCACGTCATCTGTGGATTTGTGGATCCACAGAAAAGGGGGTAACCGTTGCTCAGGTCTATCATCACTGCTTTCCCTGGTGTTTGTGAGGGCCGTCCGTTTCAGGTAGAACCTGAGTGCCGTGATGGGACACCGTAGTTTTTCCTTGTCTTGTACCACTGTGTACAAGAGGCCCTTGAGCCTGCATCGTGATCGGTTGTGGCATTACATCCAGTTTCGAGTATTTTGCCCGGAAGTGAGCTGGGAAGGTGAGAGACACCATAAACCAATCCTTAGCGAACTGGATATGACCCTCTTCTGTGGATAGTGCCGCCATCTCGCTCTGATGGGCCGCTGATGCTAGGGCCACCAAGAATATTGTCTTTTCAGTGAGAAGTTGTAACCTTGCTGATCCTAGGGGTTCGCATGAAGGATGTGATAGGCTCTGAAGAACCAGAGGGAGGTTCCACTTTGGGTACTTTTTGTATGTCCTTGGTCTCGCGTTGTCTAACGCTTGCAAGAGTGTGATGAGAATACGGCTGGACACTATGGACATTTTCCCCAGACAGGTCAGTACCGAGTTAATTGCCGACATGTATCCCTTGATGGCTGATGGTGCGAGTCATTTATTGAACTGTTGTTCCTGGAGTTCCGACAGTTGAAACACCGAGGGATTACATGGTTCGCAGGAATACTTGTCACACCACTCTGACCATATCCTCCACTTGCTGTGGTACAGTCAGCTTGAGGACGAACGAATGCTCTCAATCACCCTGTCTGAAACCTCGTGTGAGAATCCTTCTTTTGTGAGTTAGAGCTTCAAAGTAGCCACCTGTGAAGAAGTAGGATATTGCATGTAACCTGCGGCCCCTGTGCTGCGGAGGAACATTTTTGTAATTGACAACAGGACTGGGTCTTCCTTCTTCATCTCCATCAGGTATGGGAACCACACTGCCACTGGCTACCATGGCGCGATTAGGATGAAGGTTCCTGACAATTTCCCTATCTTGTTGATTACTCTCTGCAGTAATACGAACGGTGGGAAGGTGAATGCAAACAGGTTCGTCCACTGGATTGAGAAGGCGTCCGTCGCCCAAGCCTCTGGGTCCGGGAACGGGGACACGAAGTTTGGCAGCTGTGGATTTGCTTTCGTTGGGAAAAGGTCTACGTAGAGCATCCCCCACATCTGGAACAGGGATTTGCATATGCTCGGTCCAGCATCCATTTGGTGGTGGGTATGGTCCTGCTGGGACAGTTCGTCCGCCCACACATTCAGATTGTCTGCTATAAGGCGGGGAATTAGCGTGATGTTGCCTTCCATGCACGTATGCCTTCCTCCGACATCTCCTCTCTGGAGTGGGTGCCCCCTCCCCTCTCCTTACATAGGCCATAGCAGTCAAATTGTCCGACATCACACCAACATTCTTGTTCGACATGTCTCTCCAGTGTTGAACTGCGTTCCTGGCTATCCGAAGTTCTAGAGATTGATATGGCGAGCCATCTCCTGACTTGTCCATGTTCCGGACATTGTCGCTCCCTCTAGATGCGCACCCTGACTGGAAGATGAGGCGTCGGAGAAGAGCAGCATATCTGGGGCTGGTTCCTTGATCGAAACCCCTTTCTCAAGGTTCTCTCGGGTCACCCACGAATAGATAGGTAGGAAGGATGTTTAGATCCACCCAGTCTAGCCACGATGTCCTCAGGAACCATTCTTCCTTTCTGAACCAGTGCAACGGTTTCACTTTTCACTGTCCTAGCGGGACTAGCTTCACGGAGTCCACGATCCCGATGATCGATGCCAACTCCTTGGGAGTGACCCGAGATTCTTGGAGGAGCGCTAGTAGTGACGAGATGGTCTTTTCTATTCTCTCTGGTAAAGGCCTGACCACTGAATGACGAAGGTCGAACTTGGACCCCAGAAAAATGAACACCTGTCGAGGCTGGAAGCAAGACTTCTTCGTGTCGACTCCCAGGCCCAGACTGTGGAACAGTTTGAGACAGGTGGCTAAGTGAGTCAAGAGCATGTTCCTTGACATGTTCCTCGAGCTGGACTCCAGAATCCTGCAGTGCCCGGTGCCGACAGGATTAGGGCTCCTTTCCTGAGAAATGCCAAAACTTCCTCGTAAAATACTGGTCCTCCGCTGATGCTGTCGTCCACTCTGGAGGTTGGCCGGAAAGTGCTGTAAGGAATGAAAACGGAGAAAAGTATTCCTGTTCGATGAGCCAATCGTCGAAGCAGGCATGGGCGCGTATCGACTTCTCGTGCAGACATGCCAGAACTGGTTGCATGATTCTGGTGAAGACTTGCGTAGTGGTAGACAACCGAATGGTAGCATCGTAAATTGGTAAGACCGGCCCTTCGACACCAGGTGGAAGAGATGTTAAACGCTTGAGTGGAGGTACGCATTCTCTAGGTCTATAGATACCGTAAATTCACCTGGTTGTACAGCCTCCCGAATTGTGCCTATGAACTCCATCTTAAATGCTCGTTCGAGATGTGTTAATTGCTTTCGAAGGTTGAAAATGAGGCGTCGGCCTTCACCCTTCTTCAGAATACTCGAGCTGGACTCCAGAATCCTGCAGTGCCCGGTGCCGACAGGATTAGAGCTCCTTTCCTGAGAAATGCCAAAACTTCCTCGTAAAATACTGGTCCTCCGCTGATGCTGTCGTCCACTCTGGAGGTTAGCCGGAAAGTGCTGTAAGGAATGAAAACGGAGAAAAGTATTCCTGTGCGATGGTAGTCAGTATGAAGGGGTTGTCCGTAATCGCCTTCCATTTCTCCAGGTGCCCCGCCAATCTGCCCCCTACCTGCCGGTGAAGCGGGAATACTTCCACTGAGTTGTGGTCAGTTCCGGTAAGGTCTTCCTCCTCTCCCCCGAAAGGAGCTCCTGCCTCGGTGCGGCTGTCCTGTGCCCCATCCACTTTCCCTGGGAGGGCGGGACCTCGAAAGGGCAACTGGTCCCGTCGTCTTTTCCCGGGGGGACGACGTTTCGCTGTACCCTTCAGTCTTGTCCAGAGTAGTAAGTGTCCAGGGTGGGTTGACTGGGAAACGGAGGTCCCCTATTCCTGGGTCTCCCACGTTGTTGGTTAATTGAACGTGATGTTGATGTTGACGGCTTCGTCTTATCACAAAGTTCCAGGGCGAGTTCCAGAAGCTTCCCGTTGAAGAGCGCCGAAGAGCCATGAATCAGGAGCGGGCGTAATTGACCCCGCAATCTCAGTTGAAATGTTGGGGGCTGCTTAGAAGATGGCATCCCTCTTGCGGAAAACTGAATTGGGGAGTCTGGAAAACCAGTTTAAGCTGTCCTTGTGAAAGGAAGATGCACGTTTCATGATGTACAGGTATTCCCGTATTGTCTGGTTTTCACATAACTCAGGCTGCTCCTTCACAAGTGTTCTTCGAGGCTGAGTATTGGTGCATGGGCGTCCGAATTGTCGTCAACATCTGAAGAACTGAGTCCATTTCTAGTTACATTTTGTCGGTGTAATATTCCGCCTCCAGGAAAGTTCTATGCCTCTCCTTGGAAGGTGCTCCTTTGCCTGTGGACCAAAAGAACATGCAAGCTTTCTTTGCATCATGAATGGGTAGCGGTTGAGACATTGAAACTGGAGTTTCATCCTTGCGTGTAAACGATTCGTTGTTAAGGAGTTGCCTGAACCCCACCACCGACTGAGGTAGATGTAGTGGAGCAGTTTTACGCCCTTTGAATTTGCCAAAGTGTCCAATGGTGAATCCTCCGGATCCTCGGGAACCGGGACGGACTTCTTGCAGAATCTGGTTTCTTATAGGTGACGAAAGGTGTATTCAGCAAAGAGATTCCAATGGATTAACCCTGGGCCTTCCTTGAATGGGTCATCTTTGTCCGTAGACGTGGGCTCGTCCTCGGGGTAGAAGTTGTCATCTTCCTCAAACTCATCCTCTAGTTCGTTATCATCTGAAAAGATGTCATCCTTCGGGAACTCGACTCTGTGTCGCTTTCTGGGGCCTTCCATGTTGTCTCCTTTTTCCTTCATAGAGCGGCCTTTGTGATACCTGGGCTCCATGAGCCTGCTTGCTTGAGTGCAGAAGCTGCGAGTCTGTCCCCTGCGATCAGCTGTGCCCCGACGACGAGCTTTCTTCACTTGAGGCCTGCTGCGTCGACTCTTGCTGTACTGGTGTCGCTCAATGACATGGTGACATCTTCAGCAGCAGTGGTCTGTGGGCAAGGTATCGCCACTGATTGGTGACATTGGTGACACGCGACGTTGGTGATTTGCGACGTAGGCGACACACGACAGACTGGCGACCCGTTTACAGGGTTCGACGACCTACGACATGGGCGGTGTGACGCCGGGGCAGTGTATGCAACCCTTAGTCATTGTCGTATAAAATAGCTTGCACTAACTCCACGGGTTTGTCCACCCTTCCGTCTTTCTTTGAAGAGGACAAACGACCCTGTGACTGTGTGGCACCTTCCGATCCGCTCTCCCTTTTCTCAGGTGCGGATGGGGTTTTTTAAACACGCGCTAGTTTTTCGAACACTGCCCGAACCGCTGTCCCTTTTCTCGGGTGTGGCCGGTGGTTACTTTAAGGGCTCTGCACTGTGTCCATTGCCCGAACCGCCGTCCCTTTTCTTGGGCGCGGTTGGGGGACCTTCGATACCGACTTGTAGTTTTACTGTTAGCACTGCCCTTGAGTGTTGAACTGTTAATTGAGGTCGCTTTATCACTGTGTTTAGATCTCGACAGTGTATCCACTTGGCGACGCGACACGTCCTTGCCCGTTTTGTCACCGCCTTTGTGGAGGGCGACCGCCGATTCAAATTCTTCGAGCCCTCCTAATCCTTGGCTACAAACCCGCTCGATCTCTGCTCGAATTGCTGCTAGATTTGTGTTTAGCGACATCTTTCTTTGCATTGTGCTTAATGCTAATCATATCGATCTCTTTTTTCCTGTGATTCCACTGGAGATAGTGGTAAATCTAAACCATCACTGTCATTAATGCATGGACGGATCATAACCGGAGGGTCCCCTCCCTTCCAAAACACCACTCACTCCAACATTGGAGTTCGCACGGTCACTAGAATTACTGGCTGTAGTGATCCCCGTGTTAGCCAACAACACAGCGATCAAATCTGAAATGTCCTTCTTTAACGGCTTCTAACTTCTCATCCAAGTCTGCCCCCACCGTTTGCTTCAGTTCGCTACGCATCATATC
This sequence comes from Lithobius niger, assembly GCA_023313725.1. Taxonomy (NCBI): domain Eukaryota; kingdom Metazoa; phylum Arthropoda; class Chilopoda; order Lithobiomorpha; family Lithobiidae; genus Lithobius; species Lithobius niger. The sequence continues at coordinate 47,380 of JAHWFP010130397.1, forward strand.
GGTTTTAACATTGACCATGGTTGGGGCCATTCATCTAGCCGCCAAGCGAATTATTTAGGTAAAGTGTTTTATCACTAGGGGAGAATCCCTTGAATCCTGTTGAATCACTAGACACACTACTAACATCGACAAAATCAAGAGGGGCGTTTAGATCGCTATGTAACTCATTCAATCTTTCATCCACACTCATCCTGCTGCTGCCGGCCTCACTCGCTTTTTTCTACGCCCTTTGTCTCCTTCGTTGATCGGTTTTCCGCCATGTATGACGAATGGCTTTAATGGAGGCCAGATAGTGCAGCTCGCACAATTCACAAAAGGTACTTACGAAATCGCATTTTCTACATTTTCTCCACACTGGATGAAGATCTTTCGGCATTTTTATGCAGGTGCAGGTTACAAACCCTCCATGTTTCCCTTTAGACTTGATTCGCGCTTCCTCTCCATTCTAATTCTCCATTGTTTTGTTGAGCAGAAACCAAACACGTTGATACTTCAACGTGCTCGAGCGATGTGAGGAGTTCAAAGCTGGCGGCCATGTCTCAGAGAAAGGAGAGCAGCGCGCCAGGCGAGCACCGTGTGTAACTGCACAGTGTGACAAAAATAAGGGTTGATTTATGAATCGAGCAATCTGCATTAAAGACTGGCCTTGTGAGGATACACAATACACTAGTCTGAGAAAGAAAGAAAAGACAACTGCCCCGACTGGGACTCGATCCCTGGACATCCCGTGTACTAACCGGGATGTACACAGGATGACCTGGGTTCGCGTCCCAGTCGGGGCAGTTGTCTTTTCTTTCTTTCTCAGACTAGTGTATTGTGTATCCTCACAAGGCCAGTTTTTAATGCAGACTGCTTGCTTCATTTACCCTTTACCGTGTGACTTCTTTATTTATTGGTCGATTAATGTTTCAAGCAAAAAAAACCAAAATCGAGTGATTTATCATGAATTACTGAAGGGAAGTATTTTGCAGATAGTAAGATAGTAAGAACTCACTTTTAGCTTATCGTGAGCTCACGCTCTTTATCTGCCCATGAGTAACTTTTTCATGACATTCCCAGCCTGCCCTCTGGCGTCAAGCACCAGCGATCCCAGCGCCGGTTGGCCGCAATCGTCACTTTGTTCGTTCCGCTGCCTGGCTTGAGCAGAGTCGGAGGGCGGATTTCCGTTGCGGTGAGTATTTTAGGATAGCAAAAACCACTTTTACGTTTAAAATCGCAGTTTTTACATCTTCCGAAAATACTCACCTCACTTTTAGCTGACTTCGTCCTAAAGGAGGAGGGTGAAACCAGTGGCTGGGGTGACATGGAAGGTCTAACTTAACACTTCTTACCATCTACATCTTCATTAAAACGGGTTGACTCTGCCATTACTAGGGGGGCCCAGTCAAGAGAGGCTTGAGGTTTCGTCAGTCTCCCTGAAGTGGTGGCTGATGACTACGGATCTGTGTCGCCACGTGCATTCAGTCATGATCTCCTGGATCGGGATCCTGGCTGCATCCCGGCTGCGAAAGGCCACGATGCCGACAGTGCTCTAAGCTTGTGCGCTTGCACTTCATTGGGAACGTTTGGGCATTCTGTTGACATTTCGTACGCCCTTCGGATGGTTTGACACATCCACTGGGCGACCTCTTCGATGTGAACTGTGGTGTCGCCATGGCCTGGTCGTTGGACGGGTCGACAGCTAGGAATAGAGGTGTGAACACCGATTCGCCGTTGCTGTTGCACGAAACTGTACTGTCGAGGTAATACCCGAGTTCCCAGACTGGGCCTTGTAGACGCTCTCTCTCTTCTTTACCCAGGACATTACTTAATGTCTGAATCCAGATTGGCGTCGTGAATTCCTCCGGTTTCTGGGTCTTTGCACTGAACTCCGGTGTGTATACGAGTGAAAGGTGTGACCACGCTTTGGAAATTTGGAAGCAGCTCTTGTTTCGGGAGAGCGTGACAAGTTCGCTCTGGCATCCCGCAGTAGCCATGGCCACTAGGAACAGTCTTCTGGGTGAGCAAGATGGTAGATACATGGGTTCGTATGGGGCACCTGACAGATGTTGCAGCACGACTAGCAGGTGTCACGCAGGAAGTAGTCTTCTGGTCATAGCGTTCCGAATGATTTCATCAACCTTGAAACGATATGTTTGAGACGACGTCATCCTTTCCATAAAAGGTTACACCAAATTGATGGCGGACTTACACCCCTTGATGGGCCATTATTGAAAGGTAGTCGTCGAATAGTTCTACGAGAAACGTCGTAATGTCGGTAGCCTCTGGGTCACACGGGTTCACCATTTCCTTCGTCCACCAGTCGTGCCACGTCTACTATTTTGCTGCATATACTACTCTAGTCGACTTTCGGTGACATTGGACCAGTTTTTCGACAACATGTGGTGCGAATCCTGATGCTTTCAGCTTCTTCTTTACAGCAGCCAGCCGTGAAGTTGCAACCTGTCTGGTGACGGGTGCAACAATCTTCCCTGGTGCTGCGAGGTCAGGTTCTTTGACCCGGGATGGGACCCTCTTTCCGTAGTTTCAAATGTCGAAGTACCAGCCCACTGCTGTCCAGTTTGAGGCTATGAGGAAGAACCTCCCGTTGGTGTGCCGGGTCTTCGAGAGGATCTTCTGAAGTAGGATGAATGGTGGGAATCGGTACGCTGAGACTCCCTCCCAGTTCAGGCTCAGGGTGTCTGTCCCCCACGCCCTCTCATCTGGGAACGGGGAGACCAACTGTGGTAGGCGGGTGTTCTAAAAAGTGGCGAATAGATCCACCATCAATTTCCCCACTTGTTGAATAGTGCATGGCACACTTTCATGTCCAGTGTCCAATCCACTGGGGATGTCCTGTTCTGTCTGGAGAGCTGGTCTGCCAGAACGTTGCGTTTCCCTGAGATTTGCCTGGGGAGGAGTGAAATACCGACACCTCTATGTGAAGGAATGTCGATTTTGTCACTCCTCCCCTCCTAATGTACGCCACAGTCATCTTGTTGTCTGACATCACCTGTGCTGTCGCGTTCTGAATCGACGGGCTTCACCGTTCTAGGGCATTGAGAACTGCTCGAAGCTTCACGTTGTTTATATGTAGTTCTCTGGCCAGTTGTCACTCCCCAATGTGGGTGCCCCACCCAGTCATGGATGCGTCTGTGAAGAGGGTCCATCCTGGTTGCTCGGGGTGCACCGGAACTCCTGTCATCAGGTTTGAGGTTGTCCCCACCATTCCACTGTTGTCCTTGGAAGGTTGTCCAATGAGATGATGTCTTTTCAGGAAGTTTTCACCATCCATGCAGACTTTTGGAACCAATGGAGGCTCCTGACCCTCCACGTTCCGCATGGGACTAAGTCCACCATTGAATCGATTTGTCCGATCAATTTGCAGAGATGTCTGGCCGTGTGATGGAGGAGCTCCCGGACTGCAGTTTGAGCATTGCTGATCCTGTGGTCCGAAAGTCAGACTTTCAGGCTAAATGGCATGATGACAAACTGGAATGCTCTCCCGTTGATTGCCAGCTTGATGTAGTTGTAGCTCGAGGGGTGGAGGGGGACATGCAGGTACGCATCCTCGAGATCTATGGACGTTGTAAACTCGCCTTTCTGTATTGCTTCCCTGATAAATCCGAGAGTCTCCATCGTGAAATGCTGATTATCGATATAGGAATTTAAGTATTTCAGGTTGAAAATCAGCCTCCTGCCCACGCCTTTCTTACCGATCACCCTTGCTGTGCTGAAGAAGCGTCCCTCTTTGACTGGCACTTCCTGAATCACTCCCTTCAGCAGAAGGGCGTTTATTTCTTCTTCCAGCATCTTGTTCCATCTTTGACGCATCTGGGGGAGCCCTTTGTGCTAGCCTTGGAACTGACAGAAAGGGTGGTTGTACCAGTTTTTGATGATGAGCAGATCAACGCAATCATTCAGAATTTTCGGTTCTTGGCTCTTCGCTGGTGTCCTGATGAAGGAGCGAAGGGCCGCTAATGCAATCAGTTCTGCATGTGAGGCTGCTAGTTCCAATCCTGAGTAGCCTTTCTTCGGCTTTGTATGTTTGGCTAGGATGTGGATGAACGAGGACTTGGGAAGGCATGAGTCATTGTCCATGGTGACGGATTCCGCTAAGTATTCGGCTTCCTTGAAGGTTGCATAATCCCTTGGTTGGGGGGGGGGGGGGGGGGCTGGGCTGTGGTGCAGCCCAAAACTCGTCCGAAAAAAGAAATCCAGCTTGCTGGCATCGTATCGTGATGGGGAAGCTCTTTGCCTCTCACAATGGGTCGCCCACCTTCCTTCATTCGGCCTCCTGTGTCGAGAAGTGAGAAGCATAGCGGACTGTGGGAGGAGTATATATTCCTGCGTCACGTCGTCCACTCTTGAAAAGGACGCCCTCGGTGGTTCCTCCGGGTTTCCCGGGAACTTGTCCGGTCTCTCCCTGAAGTATGAAGATGGTAGGTAGTAACGTGCTTTCTGCACCCTCATCTCAAAAAGCTTTCGATTGGAGATGTCCAATGCTCCCTCATGCTTTCCCGATGATGAGGAAGAATCCTGACTTCTGGAACGTTTCTTGCGTAAGGGGTATCCATTTGATTCCAGTCTCGCGATTTGTGTGCCTCCCCATGGGTGGAGCTTCTCGATCTACCCTTCTTCGATCCCTGGATTGGGTTATCGCATCTGTTCGCCGGTGACTACCGCTGCGCCATACTGACATGGCCTAAGTGTCTTTGGCCTTTGATTTCAAAGATCGTGGGTCCGCTTTCCCGCTCACGCGGTGACATACAAGTCCAAAAGGCAATGTTAATAGGTTTGTATCCGTATTTATTTAACCCATCTTGAGCCATTGGCTTTCCGTTCGTTTAATTTTAAGTTTGAACATCATTTGCTTACATTTATATTTACATTTGTAATAAACTTGTATACGCCAAAAAAAAAAACATCCCTGTTAATTTCTTTTTTTTTTTCTTTTCTTGTATATGAAAAAATATTGCAGAGCAACTGGACTGGGTAGCTACGGGGCTGCGGATGCTACGCACTGTAAAAAAGGCGTACATTACACCATGTTAAGCTAGAAGCTAATAAATCTAGATTATGAATGTTAACAAAAATTTTAATTTTTGATATTAATAATACTGTCAAAAAAAGACAATGGGACGCCAAGAAAATCTATCAACTGTGTTTTATTACAGTCAAAATTCCACATGCCCTCAATATGGTTGAAACTAACAGTTCATACAGTAAATAAAATGATTAATGAAAACTATGGTAGCGTTTGTTTAAAATAAGCCCAAAGCTTGCTGTTTTAAACAGCACAATCTAATTAAACCGAAGCATGTTATAGCTCTCCACAGCCGATTGTAGACACTGAAATAACGTACTACAAAACTGCAAAAGAATTATGCTGAATGACCAAGGGTTCTAGCAAGCAGAATAAACTGTAAGACTGTAACAGATTAAAAAAAAATTGTATCGACAGTTTGCGATAGTAGGCTTAAACGTCATCTGCAGATGATTAAATGATCTTCAATATTTGTTATTGCACTCAATTTCTATCAAAATACTTTGACTTTGTTATTGTTAGTGGTCAACTTTTGGGACTGATTATGCAGGCGAAAATGAATACATGATCAGACAACTGCAAACGTTCATTTTTAAGTCGAGTGTAATGAGTATTGTATTAGCCAATGTGGCTTCACCAGTGCAATTTTCTTTCCAGTGATCAGTGTAAAAATTTGTTCTGTCAATTACACGATGAAAATGTTTACGAGTGCGGAATCATCGCTTGATATTTAAACCCTAAACAAAAAAGAGTAACAAAACAGCAATAATAAATAAAAATAAAAACTCACAAAAATCTAGTTTAAATGTTCACAACAAAAACCAGAGCATGTGATCAATGCAGGTGCAACAATCCATATATATTTTGCTTACGGCGGGCATTTAGTTACTATAATATTCAACGTCCAATAAAGCTAATTTCTCTATTTTAGTACCTACGAAGTATTTGCAACTCGGAAAAAAAGTATTTATCCCCAACATCATAAATTCTCTGAACTAGAAATATTTTCAATAGAAGGACAAATTCCAAAATGGCGCATTATAATTTAACGATTCAAACGTGCGGCAGTTAAGAATTTTGAAACCGCCATCTTGAAAGTTAGAAATCAACATGTAAATAAAGTTTTCAATAGCATTTACGTAACTATAAAATTCAAATGATACAATTTTTGTTTGTACATCACAAAAGTGCAACTAGGGTGAATTGATAAACCCACGTCTTTATATTTTCTAAATGCAACTACACCACAATGTGACTTGGTTCTGTACACCTAACCCTCACAACTGCATGCACACATAAAGGTTTAATTTTTATCTTTAATTAATATACAATACCCATGCGACTATTTGGGTGGAAGCCTAATTGAAACAGGCAAACTGCACCTAAACTGTAGTATCCAAACATTTTCTATCACAAAGGTGCAAAATAATTAGACAAAAACATCACTTAAAACCAATGGATTAAATCCATCCTGAGCTTCGGCAGCACGTGATGCCAAAAAAAAATACTATCTTATTAAAGTTGCACACCACTTTATCATTAAGCACCACAGGAAAAAAATCGGACAACATTAAGCTGCAAGACGACAACAAAACTGCACGTTAAAACTAGATCTTTCCCTTAAACTTTACAAAAAACCATCTCAGAACTTCTATGACACAAGTTTTAATACAATGCAATGTTGTTGATCGCTAACAGATTTATTACATAAGGCTTGGATATGAGGCACAGTTTATATATCCCACGTTTTGGCAACAAAAATATCATTTCTCTTAATCTCCCTCGACATCAGCATTTTATACGATCAGCAACCAACAGTAATAACTGAAGTCGGCCCGCAATTCGTAAAATAAAACTTAATATCTCCAAACTAATCTATCGAACAGACCTTCTTATAGAAGCAGTTTGTATTCGACAATATAATTAACATTTAAAAAATTTGACATCATGATTTAAGGCCATTGAACTAGATCAACAGTAGCACCATTTCAAATCAAACTCGTTTCGATTCCATTTGTATAAAACTTTGTTCGATACGGTGCTTCAATTCACCGACAACTTCAATAACACAACCGCAGCAAAATGTAAAATGAGAAGGTTGTTATGCTATGTACATTGTAAATCATACAACAGTAAATAAGTATTTCTTTTAAATGTTGACCCATCACCACTTTTACTTTGTCATTATCGTAAACTGTTGCCTGTTGATTGATAACATATATTTATTCACGATGATACTAAACGGTGCAGCAATAAACTCGACCAACACGGCAACATCACACAACATTAATTATTTAAATCTTAAACAGGATAGTTACAAATTGCACTAAATAAACGAGATTAGCCACCAACTTAAGTACTCATACTGAAAGTATATTAACTTGTGTAAAACCTAAAATATGTTCAAGATTTCAGTGCTGATACATAATTACAACAACAGATCTTGAATTCCTGTAAAAAAGTAAAACTGAAAGATGTTACTGTCATTTACGTAACATGATGCACCGCCACGGAAGGCATTAAAATGTTGGAAGTCTTAGTTCGCACTTTTTTAAGGTACATCAACGGGAAAAAAGAACTACAATAATTCCAAAACATGTCAAGTGTCTTAAATAGGTGGAGGACCATCAGTATACCGCAACATCGGCTCAAAGGAGCGGGCGAAGTTGTTCATGAGTGCACAGCTATAATCATCTTCGGTGACCGGCACGAGGCTAGCAACCCCTAGAAGCAGCAGCATCAAAGCTTGGATTGGAAGAGCGGCCCGAACTACGCGGCCCAGGAAGTTGTAGCATCGTGTAAATGTGGAACGGTCGCCGGCAGCTGCTCCCACGGCTTCAGCGCTGAAAGAATAAAATGTTGCAAATGTCAGCTAACCCAGAATCATATACAGTAGTAGGGGGTTTAACAACGAATGCAGCATTTAAGTATTCTGGTATATTTTTAAATTAGTTCTGAAGCAGGCAATATTAACCGTTTTTATCTAACTGTATGTATTACACTGATAAAAGGTTTAAATCTATACTTGACAAATATTGATAAATTTACACAGCGAGAATCTGGTTGAGCATACCAGTTACCCTACCCTGTCACAAAAGAATTAAAGAACTTTTTTTTTGGGGGGGGGGGGGCCAAGATGTAATTCTGAGGTTTGAAATATCTTTCTGTAGCGTCATTTTTAATTTCTGAGTACATACCGATTGGATTTTAGACAATGTTACCAAATCAGGAGTCGACCAATACCACCTTTGGCCGATACCACCGACATCTACCTAATAAAAAATTTTCGATACTAGTACCGAATCCGATATTTAATAAAAAAAAAAACTAAAAAAACTGATATTGGCTAGGCCAAGGTTTAAGCTGGCAATTGTTTTATTTTACCAATCTGGCTAATTGCTGACCAAATTTAGTAGCCTAATCCTATTTTCGTGGCCCAAACTTTACGACAAATTTACCCCCAAGAATAATAATTTTACCTTCGTGCAATGTGCAACATCGATCGTGAAACAGTCCCACAAAACAAGTTCAACCTTTTAAGAGTATAAATAAAAGAAAATCATCCCAAATGCAGTAATGATAACGTCGAAGCTTTGAAAGGAAACTGCATATCGAAAAACGTAATTTTCGGCCAAAATATTGACATGAGAAAAGCTGAAATTTGTTGCCAGACATGTTGTGCATCAAGGTCTGTAAAAAACAAAACGTTCTTACCGATGTCTACAATTTCATGAAAAGCAGTTTAGTTGAGTGTAGACACATTAAAAACTGCAAAAATGTCGTTTTCATTCTTATTTTCCTAAGTTAGAAAGCAGAAAATTGGTCATTTTTGATCAGCGATAGCGGTCAAACCATTTGACTTGGCGCCGCCATCTCGGATTCATTGGAAAGCTGGAATTCCCTTCTATCCAGGCCTCTCAACATATTTTCTCGATGGCCATTTGGCATTGGCCAATCAGGTGGATCGTAGTAGGCTGTTTCAAGCCAACTTTCCACGCATTTGAAGATCGCATTCCCTTATTGGCCGGTTGGCACCACGTGACCAATTTGGCACGCTCTCATTGGCTGATGCGCGATTTCAACATGGATATCGTTGCTCGCTTCAGATTTCACGTGAGTGCTTGTGTTTTAGTTCGTCGTTGCAAATCACAAGAAAGATGATGTTTCACAGCATTAAACAAATTAAATCAGCAGCCTCGATGTAAAACTCAAATGGAAAAGGAGCCTATAAGCTTTCACACTATCATTTATCATGTGGGAACAATGATTTTTAGTCTGACTAACGCCGACTTTCGGATGCATTTTGTCAACACTGAGATTTTCAATTATAGTTCATTACCACCCGTAATTAAAAAAAACTAGTTCTCCGAAACTATTAAAAGTCATTTATCCGATTTTTTTCTGTGCACCTTAATGAATATCTGTTGCGTGCATGTAGTAAGTTTGAGAATATAGATAGAGATAGGTTGTGAAGAAGCAGATTAAAGCAGGACCACGATGACAGGTACTGGTACGGCTGGGGCCCAACACCCAGTACCGACACCAGTATCGGTCGAGTCCTATAGTATTACCAATGTATACCAAACGAACTTACTGAACCAAACATTGATGCCGGTTTTGTCAAACCTATGATTTGTATGACCTGGTAAACCTGCAACGCTATCATTTGCTTCAATCGTGGGTTCATCATGTTAGAAACTAAACCGTACAGCTATTAAAGCCCCATTTCTACATTTTGACGTCAATGAACTGTGGTCAAAAAAGTTTTTAATGATCGGGAAGTTTCCCTATTTTGACCAGCTACTGATCTGGCAAATCAAACTCTGACCAGCAGATATGGGTGAACAGTAATATTAGTTTGGTATGCTATTGGTCTTTACCAACCGAGTATTTTAAAACAAATACATTGTCATTTTCCCAAGGCCAGGATATCTTTCCTTTATATTAAAAAAAAAATGTTTTGTTGTCAATATGAATAAAACAATCTTTTCAAAGAACCAAGAATTAAAAATTGACTTATGAAGGAAATATCAACTTCGATAACTCCTTTTTCACAGATCGAAAACGTAGGAAAAGAACAAGAAAAAATCCCAAAACAACAAACTACGGTACGCTCATGTTGCCACTCACCTGCAATTCATCAAATGCAACAATAAATAATTCTACATATACATTTAAAGTTTCCTCAAGTATGTTTATTGGACTGTTGGACTGGCATACATATGTATTTTCCTGAATAACCAATCGACACTACTGGCTAAAAAAGCTCAAAATGACTAAAATACCAGGGCCTGCACCTGGTTGATTTTAGTTTTATTGCCTACACGAAATACAATTACCTTTTTTATAGCAGTGTCCCCCATTTTGAGCTTTATTGTCCCTAGAAGCTTGAAAGTTGGCTTCCCTGCTGGTCTCATAATAGTTCTGCGCATGTGGGGGCTTGGGCCAGTCTATATAAGCACGCCGCGTCAGCAGAACCACATCATTTCTCCCGAACCCAGAACGTAGTTCATGGTGGGGAGGCTGGGCGGGATGAAAGGTAATGTATATTTTCGTGTAGGCAATAAAAACTAAAATCAACCAGGTGCAGGCCCTGGTATTTTAGTCTTTTTATTGCCGACGAAAATTTGCATTACCTTTTTTATAGCAGACTTCGTCAACCAGGAGGAGGGCTAGGTTGGAGTCTCCCGCATTACAAGTCAAGAGTGTTACCCAAGGAACAAGTCCCGGTGAAGACAACCTTAAAAGCCGAAACCATACCCACAACGGAACATGATAGGAATAAAATCAAATGTATCGTATAAGTGGGAATCCGGGGAAGCGAACCGTATGTGAGTGACACGCCGGTAGAAATTTAGGTAGAAAAAGCACACAACTGGAACGCAGTTAAGGAGTCTTGCTACCTAGGGGAACAAGGTACAAACAGGTAATAAATGTAAAACACGCTTACCTTGTTGTGAAGAAATTCAGGCAAATCCCAGAAGAACGGTATCGAGTGGTGTAGGTACATGAAGACACAGGCTGGAGTGCATCACTTGCATGGTCCGCAGCGTGCAGGAACCGGGAACTGGTGTGGAAGGGAACAGTTGCACAAGAAAAGTACGATAATAGACTATTCTTCATAAGATACTTGGTGATAAATAGTGAAGTTAAAGATGAGTGTAAACACTTTGGAAAACACAAAAGGAAGATACATTGGCGAAGCTACGTAGTCCAATGGTCGTTCGGTTGGTGGAAGGGCCACGGGAATAGGTGCTTCGCGGAGTCCGAAAGTTAAAGAGAACTGGCGAAGTCACATGTTATTGTAAAACCCGAAACCCACAAGCCACTCCCCTAGCTCGTAGGCCAAATGGGAGGGTATGGCCGAATGGGGAGGGATCCCGTAAAAGACAGGAAGGAACTCCGGGGCATCATCATACTGCCAGACTGAATAGCTGGATATGCTTGGAGGGTGTTGAGATGAGGCGTCAGACCACGTTAGGAGCTGTGCCTCCGAAGCAAAGAGATGGGGATCGGTAAGAGGCGAGTGTGCCAATGATGCTGTAGCAGAAGGATCCTTGACTGGCGAGGGCAAAGGAGATGGGGTAGCTTTATGCAATGTGGTCACGGTGGGAGAAAGTTCCTGTGACGAGGGAGGGAACCGTAGGAGAACGAAACTGTGCGGTTGATGGTGCGTTGTGGAAGCGCCGAGTTCAAGACCGAGCGCATTAATATGCTCTCCACGGAGGAGAGGTTGGAATCGGTAAAACCCATCATCGATTGTCCTTCAATAGTGCGTAGTTTACACGCAAAGCATGATATTGTTCTTGTAGAAGTTCTAGTTCATTGCTGTACGCTTCATTTACTGCTCGAAGCACTTCATTTTCAGTGCGGATATCTTCCGTATTGGCAGCTGTGGCTTGAAGCGTCGGAAGTGCAGCTGTTGAGGCACGGAGTGAGGCAAGTTCAGCTGCGAAACGTTCTGTAAAAGACAGGACGAAGCTGGTTTTTAAATCCATATTCTCCTGGTCTCTTGCTGAAAGATTAACTCCACGCATTAATGCTTCTCGTAAAACTGCGGCCGAAGGAAAAGGCGCAGCAAGCGGTGAGGTGGGGTAGGGTCAGAAGTGTGAACGGATGGATCGGTAATCGGTGAAGATGAAGGAACCACAACACGGACCTGCTTCGAAGGTAGAGATTTGCGAGGAGCCAAGGGGTGTTTAGCCATCTTGACATGGACAGGCTTCTTTGGGAGCAGTGATAACCCACTAGACCCCGGGATGGCAGGGATCGCATCGGTAGAAGGAAGCGAAGGCTGCGTCCGACGTTGTGAAGATTGCTGCTTCGGGGCCTCTCTTCGGGCTTACTTGGGTAGTGCAGGTATCGAATCTGAAGCAGGAGTCTGTGAGAGTAAAATTGCCTTCTTCTGTGCAGCTCGGAAAGCACGCTGGCGAGAATGCTTCTGTTTTTGCCGTATGGTGATCCATCTTGAAGGAGAAATTGAAATGCAAACCTTGCATTTTTCTTGCTCACCGCAACATTCGCCCATGATTCTGGCAGCAAGGGTGTGGGTCGAAATGTACAATCTTACGGAAAATCCTAGACATCCACAAGGTTCGGGTGATGGCACATTGAGAATCGAAACCGTAGGTAACGGTTCTTCTGATGAGGAAGAATTAGACATAGTAATCAACGTTGACAAAAGATGCACGTCAGTGTGAAGCGCGGAAAAGGAAACAAAGCGTCAGCAAATCGAGCGCCTCTGATGGCGATTGCGGTTACTGAGGACAAGGATGGGTAACCGGGAATCGAGGGTGGAGAGGTACGATAAATGGCGTGTGAGGCATGGAACCGACAAGTTAGAAATAGTACAGCAAAGGGTGTGTGAGGAGTGTCCGCCATAAAGATGAAAGCTTACAGAGTATTATCCTGAATAAAGGGATCGTAAATACAAGGCAGGCAACTTGCCAAGACAAGGAAAGTATCCTGAGTATTTCGGACTTCTAGAAGTTTACGAGAGGAATCGGGTCTTAGGAGTAGGGATGCACCGATGTGCCCTAAAACCGATTCCGATGTACGATTAAAATGTTAAAAAAACATCGGCCGATGTCCGATGCCGATGTATGTCTACCGATGTTAAAAAAAAGTTAGTCACATGTTAGTTAGTCAAAATTAGTTAGTGAGCGAACTTAAATTGAAATTAGTTGCTATTGAATTGGAGTTTCACAGTATGTTCCACAACGACGTTTTTCAAAATTAGTCATATGTTCGTAAACCATTCATTTATTGAATAGTAATATTAACATACAGCCGTTTACAGTCAATGGTAATTAAGCTCAGTAAAAAAAAAAAAACCACCATCATTATTAGCTAAGTACTAATTAAAATATTAAAAAGTCTTAAAAGATAAATTGCTAGGTTGAAAACACTGTTTGGCCTATCAGTATTTCCAGTTAACAGATGGAAGATTTTAATTCAGAAAGACCACCATTATTAATTTTTCTGGAAGCAAACTGATATTTTTGGTGCAAATATTTCCACCAGTACTGAACAGTCTTTCTGAAGGAACAGACCTCAGTGGGACACTTAACCTTTTAAGCAGTATGAACGTATATACAGTATACACGTCCAAACAAAAAAATCATTCCAAACGCAGTAACGACGCTGAAGCTTTGAAGGGAAATTATACGTAGAAAAATTCAATTTTAGGCCAAAATTTCAAATTGAGAAAAGCTGAAATTCGCTACTTGACATATTGTACATCGATTTCTATACCAAATAAGTTATTACCGATGTCTATAATTTCATAAAAAGCACTTTAGTTGAGCATAGACTCACTAAAAACTGAAAAAATGTCGATCTCGTTCTTTTTTTCCGAAGTTAGAAAGCAGAAAATTGTTCATTTTTGATCAGCGGTAGCGGTCGAACCATTTGAGTGGGTGCCGCTATCTTGGATTCGTTGAAAAGCTGGAATTCCCCTCTATCCAGGCCTCTCAACATATTTTCTCGATGCCCATTTGGCATTGGCCAATCAGGCGGATTGTAATAGGCCGTTTCTGGCTGTTTCAAGCGAACTTTCCAAAGCACCACGTGACAGATTTGGCACTCTCTCATTGGCTAATGCGCGATTTCAACATGGCCGCCACTGTTTCAGTTCGTCGTTGAAAATCACAAGAAAGATGATGTTTCACAACATTAAAAAATTAAAACAGCAGATACGATGAAAAACTAAAAAGGGAAGGAGCCTATAAATCTTCACACTATCGCTTATCAGGTGGGAACAACGATTTTTAGCCGAACTAACGCCGACTTTCGGACGCGTTTTGTCAACACGGAGATTTTCAATTTTAGTTCATTACCACCCGTTATTTAAAAGAAAATGGTTCCCCGAAACTATTAAGGCCATTTTATCTGATTTTTTTCTGTGCACTTTAATGAATATCTGTTGCGTGCTTGTAGTACGGTAAGTTTGAAATAATTGTGTGCAATAGTTTTCTCAAGAATAAATATTTCGTTAGTGCTTCACTCCAGTCTCCATGGGTGACGACAATTTTTTCTTAAATCTCTCCACCAAGGTGATCACGATTACAAAACGTTGTTTATAGGCTCGAATTGCAATTTAACTAGGCCTACGCTAATCTTTAACGAACTACGCTAATCTTAACAAACTACGTTAATCTTTATATGAACTTTGTACGAATAATTAAGCTTAGGTAACAAACTTACTAAAAAAAAAAAAAAAAAAAAAATCTGGTACATCGGCTAGCTTTTCACTTCGGCCATCGGCCGATGGCCGATGTCAACATCGATGCACCTCTACTTAGGAGTGGATAGGTTTCCAAGTATCAGCAGATGGGTGCCCAAACTGGGGACGCAGCGATATGGGAATAGCGGGTTGCTTCCGTAAGTATGTCAACTTATGTTGAAGGGATCGAGGATCGAGACAGTGGGGTAGGTAATCATATCGGCGCCGTGACATGTAAACCTTAGAATGGTGTATTGATAGGATTGATTCATAAAAATCTTGCTGAAGGTTTCGTGAGAGGCGTGAACCAGAGAAAGTGGCAATCAATGCTCATAGTTGATAGTGACACAAGTTACCATATGCCAGCAAACCGGTGTTCAAACTGAGGATGCAACCGTTGTGGTACAATGGACTGTTGTTGTAGGCATGTGAACACGTACTGGCGAGACGTGGAATCGAGGACTGGGAACCCAGACAGTGGCAAAGGCAATGGTATTTGCGTTGTGGTATGCGAAAGAATGGTACACTAATAGGACGGCTCAGTTGTCGTAATAGTTCAAGCAAAGAAGGGGACCGTGTATAGGTAAATTCATGTGCCATGGTTGAATGCGTGGGACGAAATGCCTAAACGTGTGGTGGGCCGTGGTTCATGGGTGAGATCGGTACTTAACGATCCTGCCGAAAGATTCGTAGGATGGTGGATATTATTCCTTTATCTAAGTTGTTGTGTTTTTATTTATTTTTATTATTATTTTTGTGTGTCCCAAACATGGGACGGATCGAGTAATAGCACTTTATTATGTAGACAAAAAGGATGGGGATCGAAGCATTGGTGGTTTAACAGCATCAGTACAGGAAATAGATGGACGGCTAATTGTGGACGAGTTGGTCGATGCAAACGTTAATGGTATAGTCTCGCTTGTAGGATCTCTTAGTGGTACGAGACGCTGGATACCGGCAACAGTAGGTCGGTGGGATTGAATGATGCGAGAAAATTGAATGATGGTAGATAATGAAAGGAGCTTGATCCATCAAGGATTGTGTACGTTATGTCGAAATCATCATCCCATGCTTCCGTACAGAGGAGATCACTGCTGGCGATTGGTACCAGGGGATCGATGCCTGGTTGGAATGCTGGTTTGCTTGGGAAGCAGCAATTGACTGGTGAATCGTGTGGGTTGCAAAAGGTCCGTTGAAACACGGAAAAAGGAACCGGTAATCGGTTAGAGCACGGGGGACTGAGTGTAGGCGAAAGGGGAGAAGATGATCCCAAGGGAATCGTTGTAATCGGTGAAGGCAGGATCGGTCGAGCAGGAGGCTCTCGTGACTGTCCAGGGTGTGAAGGCGGGCGACATCGATAGAAGGCTAGACTACGGGGACGGAACGCTCCCATGATTGCCTCCGAAGGAAAGGTAGCTACCAGATTAGGGAAGGTGGACGATGGCGGTTCATGAAGCGGCCGCAAGACGGTTACTCGTGTTGAAGGGTTACGCCCGGAGCGTCGGGAAGGTGCTGGTTGAGAGATGTGGAGACTCCGAACTGGTGCAGAAACAGCATGGTCGGAGTCGGTATTATTCGGAGGAAACGATCCCAGACTCGGGTTCTGGGGAGAACTCTGTGGGTTGTGAATCATAGGAACACCGCTATTAACAGCAGGCACATCCAGGAATCGGAAGGCAGAATAGTCGAAGCATCCATACTTGAACGGGAATCGTGAGAGACCCGGGATTGTCAGGGTGATCGATGGCATGCGGATCTTGAAAAGAAGGGAATCGAAGCTCAAGGGCGGTCCACGTAGTCGTGAGCGCCCTAAGAAAAATGATGTGGTTCAGCTCACGCGGCGTGCTTATATAGACTGGCCCAAACCCACACATGCGTAGAACTAATACGAGACCAGCAGGGAAGCTAACTTTCAAGCTTCTAGGGAAAATAAAGCTCAAAAGGGGGAAACTATTAAGAAAAAGGTAATGCATGTTTTGTGGGCTACAAAAAAAAAGCTTCATTTCAAGTGGCTAATAAAGCTGTTTCGAGACGTTTGGCATAGATAAGAATAGGTCTCTAAATAACTTGTACAATTTTATGAGCTGACCTTGTTTTCCTTTTTTTTCAGAAAATGGATTTACTACTGTACACAACTTTTATTGTTAATTTTATTTTTTACTAGGATGAAATTAGGGAGTGACCCAGGATGATGGTACGACCTCACACAAATTGTATGTAAAGGTATCCGCAGACTTTAAAGTGTTGGGGGGAGGAGGACATCAGGGAGAAAAAAAGGACAGGCACTATTTTTCAACCCTCAAATCAGTATATGATCCTTGGAAAGCCTTTGTCTTAATGGTTTTCATCATAATTTTACCAACCTAAAGAGGGGGGGGGGGGGGGCCCTTGTATGTAAAACTACCGGTCAAGTTACGAGATTGCTTTCATAACATCGCTAGGCATAATTGAATGGCTAACCTCATGGTTGTGTGGTGCTGTCTCTGCAGGAATTCAAGAACTAGCCTATTAAAAATTAGTTTTTCATGCAGTTTTTAAATTTCAATGGAGGTGGTACCACTAGTTTTTGGAGTATTTTGCTAAATATTAGCTCTTTACACAAACGTTATAAAATAACAGTTTTCACATGCATGAAAGGAAAGAGTGGATTTTAGATTTTTTTTCTCAATATTTTGGCCTGGAAGAGGTTTAAAAAAAAAAAAAAGAGGTTTAAGTCTTTACACATTTAATGCCCTCTAGCGATGCAGATGTTCATAATCCAAGGATTCAGCCATTCCCTTACCTTGCATGCGTACACATCAGAAAAGGCAAACAGTCACCAATAAACGATAATTTTAAAATGTTCATTTCTGTTTTGTGTATATAGTATGTAAAAATAAGCAAACCAAAAAATGCAACAAGAAGTGCTTAAAATAATAGAAGAGCAACTCAAAATAACAAAATGTGAAATTACTTGTCAGTTTCAGTGGAGTGGGCTCCAAGTTTGGAGTCTTCAGGTGAATCACCACCTAGGAACTAGAGAAAAAAAGCCATGTGAAATGTGATGGAAATTATAAAATAAAGTGCCATTAGAAAACTTCACACGCAGCGTAACCATTTTATCAGGCAAAGTTGTTCGTTGGAAAAGTCAGGAAAAAACTTTTTGTATTTGTCGCACCGTTACACACTGCAGTATAACACTGGCTTAAGCCTACCTGTACTCAGGTGATGACTGAAGAATCCTAAAATATATTACTAAATTGTCAGCATACTGGTATTTGTTTACCAGTTAAATTGAATTTAAATTACTTAACATGATTTGGTATTAGGAAGACGATAGCGAAAAAAAATCTTCAAAGGTAGCAAAGACGACAAGGATGTTTGCATTCCCTTTACAGTTGATAGTTATTCGGAAAAAAAAAGCTTGGTTTGCACAATGCAGCTTGAGACACGCAATACCACAGCTACGACATAAAATTTAAACGTAAAATTTCTAGTTGTCTCACAGACTACATCACACTTTCCAAATAGTTTACCGAAATAACGAAATCCGTATTACCCTCACTTTCAGTCATCAACAGTCGCAGCTGTTCTTAGAGGTGGGTTTTTGCGTGTGCAACTTAAAGCGTTAGCACTTATCAATAAAATTGTTAAAAAGTACTGAAGATTTTTTTAAAGTTGATGTGGTTGTCAGACCGGCCAGCTATTCAAATGTTGTGTACTGATAACACGTACTGGTTACCACGTTTTCTTTAATATAAGCACCATTACCATTAGTAGTAGTCCAGAAATCGTACAAACTATAGTAATTTTTGCCATTCTTAACGAGCCATTTTTTTTTAACACCGGACAGTTTTTATAAAACATTTTGAGGTACAAGATAAGGACCGGACTCAAACACATTAATGTGTGGAACCGTAACCTTCATAATTTTCTTCTCCCACGATCTTCAGTGTAAAGAGTTTCTTTGTAACAACACATTACTTACCACTTTCTTGTACTAAGCAAATACAACACTTAGCTACTACGAAATGTAAGGGAAGGCAAAGGTTAGGAGATAAGGAACACACCTGTCTGGATAAGGCAATGATGGGTCCATAGGATTCGCTTTCAACCGCAACACTTCGTGCATATTCCGACTGAAAAGCGTGACACAACCAATCCATGCGTTAGTTCAAACAATGTAATTCTACGTCACTCATTGTTACAGGTTAAAGAAAACAAAAATGAAAATGATGCAAGGCTTAGGGTGTGATTAAACAATATATCACTTTGCATTCTTGCAGCTAGAATTTGCGTACGATGGCGAACATGTTGCTGTTGTAGTAACAATGCTATCAGGATTAGCTACCTAAAGCACTGTTTGGGTAAATGCTTGCAGTCGCATAATCCACCAACAAATAAAGAATTCCTCCTGACGAATCAATTTTTCCAGTCACTTTGAACTCGCATTATTGACCATTTTTTTTGCGAACTGGCAGAGCCGAAACAGCACCATCTTGAAATTTCAAATAACTTCTAGCTATCAGTATGCAAAGCGAGATTGTTGCAAAATACGTCTGAATCTGAAGAATGGTCGTAAAATAAACTAAGCCGTGTCAATTTGGCTAACCGAACGGCTAATTGGCAATGGTAAATTTGAAAATGATCAATGTGAAAATTTATAGATATAAAATTCCTCCAGAAAATAAGGTAAAGATGAAGATAAGACGGTGTAAGCTTTTGTACGTTCACAGTCCTATGAAAGTTGTGACATACACCCAAAACCAAAACTGGTGTAAAAAGCCGCCAAGTTTCCAAAAAGGATCGTCCTTTGAAGGTAGTGATATTATTCAACCAGGAAAAGCCGCCAAGGTTAATCCTATTAGTCAAGTTAATTGCACCGAATAATACTTTGGACGTTAAATGAAAATTTGAAGATTGCTACCGCGAGTAGCAATATTCTAGTTTTCATTTAACTTTCCAACTATTAGTCGGTGCGATTAACTTGGCTAATAGGATTAACCTTGGCAGCCTTTCCCTGGTTGAATGATATCACTACCTTCAAAGGCTGATCCTTTTTGGAAACTTGGCGGCTTTTTACACCAGTTTTGGTTTTGGGTGGATCTAAAGCTCACCGGATAATACCGCAACAATATACTACAGTTCTGCCTTCGTAAGTTCCTTCTTGCGGGTGTGGATGGCGTAAATACAGTCAGACATTCTGAGGAAATATATTATGGAAGGCAGTCGTGAAGATAAGAGTACGGAAGAATTTTGTATATATTTTAAGTTTTTGGTATATTCTTTGTACAATCCGAATCATCATCATAAAAAGCAGCCCAGCTCTTCATATTCACAAAATACACTGCATTGCTATTAAGTCTACGACCTCGCAAAATCCTTTACAGTTTGTAAACCTGTATTATGAATCGCTGGATAAAAATAGACCCATATTCGCCTCTAAATTCACGTGGACTCCTTCAAGGGGTACATAGTTATCCGTTCCCATGCTACTGAGGAATACGGAACACTACAAACTATCCGGGATACGCCTTAAAGTAAAACGAATGTAGGTGTACTCGTTTCCCTATGTAACACCCACATCCCTGAGCGTCGGTAAGTCCTATCCACCTACTAAAGGTAGGAGGGATGAACGTGCTGTAAGTATTTGTGCTCGAGTCAGTAACTAACTGTCTGATGTCACCTCAGTAGGTTCTCCACCTACCTATGAAAACCACAACCGGTATTAGCTTGTATTATATTTGGGGGGTGACATCTCAGCCTAAACCCATGTTATGCACTCCATCTGGTCCTGATCAGCATAAAGTTAAGGCTAGCAGCACAGATTGCAGAGCCATGTCCGAATATGAACCAAACTATCAAGGGGGCTTCCCCAGACCGGAGGTCGCCAGCCTCCCCAGGAGCGAGTATGACCTCGACCATGTGAAACACCGGAGCAAGGTGTTAACATGTGAACTCGGTAAACTGCAAATCTGGTTTTGGCCTCACGTAAAGCCACCGGTAGTCAACTGCCACTCCCAACGGTCCTTCCCAAACATTCCAAGGTCAAATTTCCTTTTAGGATAAGTACTAAAACTTGACCGTCATCCTTAACCATCAATTTCGGTATCTTTCAACATAATACTCCATGCTATGGTATGCAGTCAGAAAGAACGGCACTGTGAACGTCCCACATAAAGGACACGAGGTCTACGGTAACACATACGTCTTCATCCTTCCATTTAACCATTGAAGGAACGGTAATGGCCCATAAATGCTGCTACCAGAGTTCCAACAGGGGGTAAAAGTGGTTTCATATACTGAACTATGACGAGCAAAACAGACTCCGGTCAACCTACTCTCAATCTTTGGGCTTTGACAAACACAACGACAAAGAACCTAAAAGGTAAATAAAATGACTCAAAAGATTGTAAGGAATGGGTGGCAAGGCCTGCTGGGTAGTAAGTAGGGACACCACATAATGGTGAGCTAATGATAATGAAGCTTCTTAATGTGAATTTAGGGTTTTGAGCATTGAGCACAAATATAAATTATATATAGCCTGTAACTAAGGGACATATTTTCAGATGGTAGTGAAAACGAAGTAGTTAGAAACTAGTTAGGAAAAACTGTGGCACAGAGGTGTTGTTTTGTTATCCTTCTTACTGTAAGCTGGTTTAAGAATTTTTTTTAACTCTCAGAAAGATTGAGTTTGGAACATTACAATCATAAATTTAGATCCGCTGCTCAATATTAAATCGTACACGATAAATTAATTAGGAAATTTAAATCTGGAAAATATGATCAATGCTAAGTATTAACGAAAACAGGCATTACATATATAAACGATTCTGTAGAGTGGTATTTGACTCAGAAATAAGTTGCACATTTCAACTGAACACAAACGCAGTGTTTTTATACAATTAGATTTCCTACCACTACAAGCAAAACAACAAGCTAGTAAAACCCATTAGGTTAAGATAACTTACTGGAGTTTCTGTAGCTAGAATGTTTCCCAACTTGTCAATATACGTGTCACAAAGCACGAGCATTGCATGCAAACGAGTGGCCAGCAGATCCAGTTTGCGTTTCAATGCCTGCCCTTCAGCCGAATTTCCATGGATGAGCAGTTGGCTAGCTGCTTGCTGAAGGGACAGGATGCGAGGTTCGCAGCGAAGCAAATCTTCCTTAAGTTCCTGTTTGCATAAATGGAAAGCGTTACGCATTAAATGATACCCATAAGAATAGGTGGACTAACAGATTTAGAGGCTAGTCGGGTAGTTTAAGATTAATTAGAGCAGCGTAAGCCGCTTCAGGCCAGAGACCAGGTGGAACACCTAAATTATGATAACTACTATTTCCTTACCATAAACTTCTTGTGCTTGCTGGCAATAATGGCACGATCAGCTTCAAGATCAACTGGCTCTGTTTCCCTAATACTTTTTTCAGTCATTTCTAGCCAATACAGAAGTTCTTGGATTGTGACGTGGAACTGGTGACCTTCCAGCAGTGATACTTGAAGCTGAGTTTGCCAAACAGTCGCCCGCTTACATACACTCTCCCAATGTTGGTTCAATTTCTAAAAAAAAAAAAAAAATTCTCTCTTAGGATAAAGCTAAATTATTGAATTTAACCTACTTTAGTTTGGCTTAGTTTTGGATAAGTTACAACTGATTTGTGACCTTTGTATACAACTCAATATCGCATAATAATGGATAGTATGTATAATGTACAATAGTTTACAATATTAGTCGCACATGGTAGTAATTTGATGAGAAGCATGTTCGTGCAATAAAAGAAAATAATCTCGACATTCATTGCCGTACGTCCAACTCTGAATACAAATTTAGTGTTCATAATAGCAAAATTTTGCGATGGACCTAAAGGCAGCGGCTTCTGTGTCTAAGACTCTGTAACTGTACTTCTTATATAGATCAGCAGTAGAAAATACATGACAACTGACAGCAAAGAAAATGAACGGACTGAATTAACTATCTGCAGTTCATTTAAGCTCACCTTTAGTCTCTTCTTAATGTCCTTCGCTTTTGCAGAGTCGCGTTCCTTTTCTATTATCTTTTGGCCATTAAGGTTCAACGACATTACTAAAGACTTATGCGCATCTAGTTCAAGTATGAATTCCTACACCACACACACACACAAAAAAAAGAAAAAGGAAATTAGTGCAAAATCATTTATGAAAACAATGCTAATGTGAAAATAAACCAAACAATTATTTTCTAAACATTAATGGCCCAGATTTCTTTTATATCCACTAGGGATGTGCGATACTCAAAAAATTCGAGCCGAGCCGAGTATGAAACTTGTATTCGAACTCGGCTCGCTGCTCGCGTCCATACTCGAAAAAGTCGTATCCGGCAAAAATGCAATAACTTTGTCAATTTTTGACCAATTTTGACATTCCAATATACCAAATCGATGGTCACAACGAGAGCTTTCCAGTGGTGCAGATTAAATGTCAATAACTGAAACCATTTTCAAGTTATGTCCTTAAAACTGGAAACCCATGAACCACACAGTCAGCTAAGCACCGTCTTTGTTTTTATTATCTTAACAAATTAAAGAGAAGCTAGCTAACAAAATATTTCCACCAAATACTCGAACTCGGCTCGATACTCGATTCTTCTGTTGCAAACTCGGCTCGGCTCGACTCGAATTAAAATTTTTCTACTCGCACATCCCTAATACTCACAAAAGAATACGAATGCCCACAATTCTAGTCTCATTCTGAGCGTTAAGATTGGTCAATATGGACTGTATGGATTATCTCGAACTGCGATGTTGAAAGGCTGGATCCATCATTGCTTTTTATTTATAATTTTTCAGGTTTATCATGTCAGTGGAACTGGCCTTTTTTTTTATTACAGCTGGGTTAGTTCATGTTATAACAAGGGACGAACCGGAGCGCTGTATGCAAATTTTTTTCACTTTAAGGTGCCCAGGGGTTTGAGGGTGTGCGGGATCTTTGTTTGGAACTGTCTCGTGGAATTGATGGTTGAGGCATCACTAATAGCAGTATTTACAGTTTATCTAAATCTTATAAATTTGATCCGCTTCCTAAAGAGGCCCAACTTCGGCAGACGCTAGGTGAATTTTACAATCTTACGTGAATGCTTCATTTTTTTTTCTTTACTGTTGTAGCTATGTCATGGCAGTTTTGCCGACTGTTACAGATCATAATTTATGGCAGCAATCATTAACATTATATTATTCTGGCCAGAAATATCCTGGATTAGCCCCACCAACAAAGGTTAGTTTAATTGTTCTTATTCTATGTACCCTCTGAGATTGCAGAACTGCTTCCAGTTTGTCAAAGTCTTCTTCGACCCCACTCAAGTCCACTTCCCTTCGATCAGCTGTTACCAACCATCCTTCCACTTTGTCAATGGTAGTTATAAATTGCAGCCATTGATTGTGAGCATTCTTTAGCCGTTGTTCTTTTTCCAACACTTGGGCTTCGACCACTGACCATCTTTCTATGACACCTGCAACAAAATACATTTACTTTATCGGAAGAAAATATAATTACTGAAGCAAATCAAAAAGGGATGTATTGGAAGACATTACGTTCGTATGTTACTCAATAGCTACTACGTGATTAAATCAAAGCAACTGCACTTGTGATGAATGAATAATAGAGTATTTTTGTTTATAAAAAACTTTTTGTACTACGCAAACTATAGCAATTTCACAATGTTTGAACAATTACATCAACATACAAAATGTCATTTTAATTTGAGTCACTGGCTTTACGTGTAAGTGAATTTTGTAGGATTTGGCTTCTAAAACTTCTTAAAGTAAAGAACAATACTTCAGTCGTATCAGATTCATATGAGCAACGCTCAAATTCAAAACAGAAAATACTCAATCGTATTACGCAAATTTTTGATAGGCTGTGTGATGAAAAGACAAAGCAAACAGCATCGCATCTCACTTAATGGACACATGACTGAATAGAGTAAAACAACAACCCTATCAGTCTCAAATTTTAGGATTGTTAACACTTAAGAAGCCTAGAATCACTAGCTATCAAGAATTCGATTCTGGTAAGTCCTTAACCTTTTCAGCAGTGAGTTAAAAAAAATTGTCGTCACTCATGGAGTGAGTTTTTTTCCCCGTCACCCATTGAGCGAGACACTAACGAAATATTTATTCTTGCGAAAACGATTGGACACAAATATTTCAAACTTACTACACGCACGCAACAGATATTCATTCAGGTGCACAGAAAAATTGACCTGAATGAATATGGTTTTTTTTTTAATTTTTTTTTTAAATTACGGGCGGTAACGAACTAAATTGAAAATCGCCGTGTTGACAAAACGCGACCGAAAGTCGGCGTTAGTTAGGCTAAAAATCGTTATTCCCAGCTGATAAGCGATAGTGTTAAGGTTTATAGACTCCTTTTCCATTTTAGTTTTGCATTGTGGCTGCTATTTTAATTTTTTAATGCTGTGAAACATCATCTTTCTTGTGATTTTCAACGACGAACTAAAACACAAGAGCTCACGTGAAATCAGGAGCGAGCAGCGGCGGCCATGCTGAAATCGCGCATCAGTCAATGAGAGCGCGCCAAATCGGTCACGTGCCCCAAAGCAGAATTTTTTGCCACGGTCTGCGACACCAATTGTCAGGGAAAAATTGTCTGCAGCTAATCTGTTTTTTCGTATGGCTACATGCATATTTATTGGTTTTTAATGAATAACTTTTCAGTGCTGTATCCTATTGATCTGGCTCTTCCACCAATGGAAAGGTCTCGTCGATACGATTAAAATGGTGTATTGGAATGTCCAAATCGGTCAAAAATTGGCGAAACGGCAGACATTTGGTCAAAACGGCACATTTTGTCTGCGACGGTGCCAGATTATCTGCGACATAATCGCACGTCGCACCCCTTTCTGCCTTCGGGGTCACGTGGTGCCAACTGGCCAATGACGGTACGCGATCTTCAAATGCTTTGGAAAGTCAGCTTGAAACCGCTAGAAACGGACTACTACAATACGCCTGATTGGCCAATGCCAAACGGCTAACGAGAAAATATGTTGAGTGACCTGGATACGGGGGATTTCCAGCTTTCCAACGAATCCAAGATGGCGGCGCCCAGTCAATTTGTTCGACCGCTACCGCATATCAAAAATGACCAATTTTCTGCTTTCTAACTTAGCAAAAAAAGAACGAGAACGACATTTTTGCAGTTTTTAGTGAGTCTACACTCAACTAAATTGCTTTTTATAAAATTATAGAAATCGTTAACGTTTTTTTTTTACAAAAATCGATGCACAACATGTCAGGTAGCGAATTTCAGCGTTTATCACATCGATATTTTGGGCGAAAAATGATGATTCTACCACAGAACTAGTTCTCGCAGGAGAATCACAGTTCTCTGAGTACAATCCGACGAAACTGTGTTACAATGTGGGATGTCCCTTTTGCAATCGGCACCTTTTATCTTACTTACCTGCATACAAATTAATTCTTAATTTATGCAAATTTACGTCACTTCCGGTCGCTTCCTCCCTCTGCCCCACGTGCTTCATCTCCACTGTGTTTTGCAGCTACTGGCGCGTAGGCTGCCCGTGCCAGGGAGGCGGGGGGGGGGCCTGTAAGTAACACAGTTTCGTCGGATTCTACTCAAGAGAACTGTGATTCTCCTGCGAGAACTAGTTCTCTGGTAGAATCATCATTTCTCATTCATAGCATCCTCCTAACTGTGTTACAATGTGGGAGGATTACAAAACGTGGTGCGGCGCCAGTCTCTTACCTCAAATCAGATCTTGCCCTGCGCCTGCATGGTTTGCAGAATCCTCCCGGCCAGCCCGGGTGCCACCTCCTTGTTGTAGTGTGTGGCCAACACTGACGGCAAAGACCAATTTACCAGCGACATAATCTGTGCGGGCGAAGCTCCACACCCCGCTGCAGCTGAGGCCACCGCCGATCGCACCGAGTGTGCATGGAAATGATCAGTGTCGATGCCCGCCGAGCGAAGGACCGTGCACAGCCAACTCGCCACCGTTTGCGAGCTGATAGGGCGGTGCGGGCGCACATAGGACAAGAACAGTTCATCGGGTCTCGTCCCTGGGTCGTGCGGCGGCTGAACTCGCAGCGCGCTCGTGCGGCGTATATAGGCTCGGACACAACGCACTGCGTCCAGGTTCTTCTCCGGATGCCGAAGCAGCCGTAGTACGATATATGGCACCCCATCTCGTGCCGTCTTATGGTGCCGCACCACGAAGACAGCCTCCTCGTCCTGGACGTCACACCACTTTTAAGACAACTGGGCCATCTCACTTGCCCTACTTCCAACCGCCACAGCCAACAACATAACAGTTTTCAAGGTCAGAAGCTTCAGGGTCAGACCACGCAGGGGTCGCAACGTGCACAAGTAGCGTGCCACCACGGCCAGATCCCATATCACGACGTAACGGGGACGCGGGGGCCTCTTCCGGAAGAGCCCCTTCACAAAGCGACGCACAAGCGGTTGTCGTGACAGCGTCGTGCCATCAAAACCCACATGCCACCTAGAGACTGCCGCTAGATATCCCATCACACTACGGAACAGCAAACCCGACGAGAACAGTTCCGCCAGAAAGTTGAGGCACCCTTCCACTGGTGCCGACACGGTGTCTAGACCCCGACACACACACCATTCACTCCACTTCTTCCACTTCGAATCATACAACCGGCGCGTCGACCACATCTGCCAGTACAATGTCCTTCGCCACAGCCGAAAGTTCACAGGGAGGGCACCCCTGTCCGCAACACCACATGAACCAGCCACAACGTCACCGGGAGGGCTCCCCTGGGAGGGCTCCCACGTTGCGACCCCTGGCAGCCCTGTGCACACCCCCGAGTGCCACCTATGTCCAAAACTGAAGAAAAACTAAAATGGCCCCTGTCCACTGCCCTGGCAGAGACGGCCCCACCCACAACTGGGCCTTCACCAACTGCCACTCCTACCTCTGGGCCGCCCCCACTGGCCCCGGCGAGTGGGGTACCCCCGCGGTGGCAACACACTCCGGCGCGGTATAACTGACGCCCACCTCGTCGCCGCGGCTTCCTGTTGAGCCTGCTTCAACAATTCCTGCAAAGGAGCACCAAATAATTCCGTCAGTGTCGGTTCTCGGGCGAGCAATTCCGGCCGCACCTCCTCCGTGAAGGCTAACTTCAAGCGCGTCCTGTTCATGAACAGCAAAGCTTGTAGTTGTAAGGTAGTGGCATCGACTAAAACCTGAGACATCTGGCTCTGCCACGTACTTCCGTAGTCCACAGGCGACATCGAGCAAAATTGCAGTGCACGCAACATTGGGGGCAACACCCCAAAAAATTCCGCCTGGAGAGCAGCCATAGCCGCATCCGCACATTCAATGGCCGAACTCCTATCCGTACCCTTCGGTAGGATCGGCGTTTTTGGTGGCACAAATTCCTTCTGCAATGCTGCATTCACCACATATCTATCGCAGATAGAATCTCTTTCCGCTACTGATAACTGTACAGTCTTGTGGTTATTCCACCAATCCAGCACGTGTGCATCCAAATTCCACACCGGACGCTTCTCCATGACAGCCTCAGGCAACAACGTGCACGACGTTACATTCGTTTCCATTCCCCGGCGTAGCAGTTTGTTTGCATTTTCAAATTCCCGGGCCTCCCCAGCCCGCTTCTCGGCACGGAAATCTGCGGCTGCATCATCGAACCTCGTGCCCGATTCCAACCACGCATCGTCACGACTCTGCCATCGATAATCTGCGCCAAAATCCTCGTACGGCGGCCAATGCCTTTCCTCATTAAACGCGGTGCCGGCCGCCATGCTTTCAGCCCACGCACGGTCTTCCCTCCAGCCTGCGGAGTGAACCGGCTCATGCCACTCACGGTCTTCCCTCCAGCCTGTGGAGTGGACCGGCCCATCACCATCCAAACGACGCTCCGACAAATCGTTCTCTCTACCGGTTCCCGGAAAATTAACGCGAGGCCTCTCGCAGTCATCGCATTGCGAATTGCCCCCTGCAATTCCTCTCCAATTAATCTCGGCAATGCGGCAAGTGAATCGGACAAACTTCCCCACGGGATTTACCTGACCAAGTAGCACAACGGGCCGAACGTCGCCGCCATCTTGTGCAGTCGGCCCCGTCTCGCCACGCCCGGCGTCCACCTAACCTGACTTAGGCCTTTTCTCCTTATTAATTTCCGTGTCCTCACGGTAATCCACTCGCACCGTCTTCTGAGACTTCTGTTTGCTGTCGCTGTCCCTAGGCATCGTTGACGGCTCGGAAATGTTCCACCAGCAAGTCAGCAACACGTTGACATAAACCCACGACGATGTTTCCAAGTTCCCCAAATAATATTTTCGCTCAAATAAACCAAAGTTAGCAGGGCAGGAAACACGACCGTTCGTGCCGGCGGCAAAACAGACAGTGGAGATGAAGCACGTGGGGCAGAGGGAGGAAGCGACCGGAAGTGACGTAAATTTGCATAAATTAAGAATTAATTTGTATGCAGGTAAGTAAGATAAAAGGTGCCTATTGCAAAAGGGACATCCCACATTGTAACACAGTTAGAAGGATGCTATGAATGAGAATTGCGTTTTTCGACCCG
Organism: Lithobius niger; assembly: GCA_023313725.1. NCBI lineage: Eukaryota > Metazoa > Arthropoda > Chilopoda > Lithobiomorpha > Lithobiidae > Lithobius > Lithobius niger. The sequence goes on from JAHWFP010130397.1 coordinate 76,701, forward strand.
CAGTTTCCCTTCAAAGCTTCAACGTATATATACGTCGTTACTGCGTTTGGGATGATATTTTTGGATGTATATATACGTTCATACTGCTTAAAAGGTTAATAAACCTACAAGGACCATTTAATCCTAGAATGCCGCATGATGAGTATCTGATTAGAGTTTGGCGAGCGTCTTATGCAAAAATTGAACAAAGAGAGGATGCGCGAGGCACTACCAAGTGAATACAGTAGGCTACGGTACCAACCTCCGTGATCGTCTACTTAAGAAAATGGCAAGAGCAGAAACAATAATGTAAACAGTAAGAAGCACTTAATGTGAGAGCCTGACGAACATAGCAGGATCACAAAGCCTATCGAAAATTTGCGAAATGTGATTGAGTATTTCCTGTTTTGAATTTGATCGTTACTCGTATGAATCTGAATTTACGACATTCAAAGTAATATAATGGTCAGTTCATTCATACCAGAAAAAAAGACAAATAAACGTTTTATTTAATTTTGGACTTCTAATAATGCAGGAAAAATGAACAGTAGTCCAATCACAGACAAAATTTACATGTGCACCGTGGAACAAGTTTGTGAAACATAACTACAAAAGGTTGCCTCATGCACTAACAATTAGCCCGTCCCCGCACAGATGTAAGACTACGTGGGAATGCAAATAAGCACAGCACAGCTGAGTTAATAAGGGCTTGGTCTCCAAGCCGAGAGGACGTGAGATCGAATCACGTCACAGACCTATTTTTAAAAAAGAGGCCTCCTCTGGGCATACATCTGGAGTGGAAGGGGTTAATGCTACACTGTCCAAAAATGCTTTAAAGTGGATCACCAATTCAAAGCGAACGAAAATACCATGGTGTCATCTAGTGGCGGTGATAGTGTCAACCTTTACAGCTTGCTAGCTCCCAGGTGCACGGTGACGTACCAAATATTCACACAATAATTAACCCTTTCCTTCACATATACGCTTTTCTATGCTTCTACAGGATTCACACACATACGCATTTTTACGCGTGTCGTGTATCTTGCACTTCAAATCACTGAGACGCAATTATTAAGCAACTTATTACATTTTTTATGTCATGGTAATGAAGCTGCCTGAATTAAAGATAAAAACTTGCGAACAGTTAAAAAGTTACAGCTTAATTTTCAACTGTGATGCACAATTAAGGAGAAACTGGTAATTTTCACGAGGAAATAGGGATGAAAGTTCTCGTAAATGTCCGTGAAGTAAAGGGTTAAGGAGGTCGTGGATTGTTTGTTTCGTTAAAAGAAATGACGTTGTGCATTCCTTCGCTTGGTTCAAGCAAGTGCTAGATAGTACTAGATGTTGCCAGATTCTGCCTACTTTCAATAGTTGATAGTGCCACTTTAATATATGCAACAATGTTTCTGAATGCAATAATTGCCCCTATGTACTAAAAAGTAGCAGAAAGTATTTTTTTTTTAATTCAGAATTCCCAATGCAAAAAATGGAGGCAACAATGGCAGTCAGCATTTTTAAAGTTAGTCATACCCTGGACATCATGTGGTTGTGAGACGCCTTCTGCTAATCCTACATCTTTCTGGAGTTGAGTACTTAGGTGTTTCACTAGATCAATGCTCGACCGGCAAGACGCAACATGGCGAGTCTAAAAAATAGACCAGATAAAAAAAAATTAAAGGGCAAATGGTTTCTTGGATAAATTATTGCAGTGATGCGGAGCAAAATGACATTGTTTTTATGAAGCATGAAAAATACACCATACGTACATAACTCTCAGGCATGCGTTCCGCTTCAAAAGTGACCGGCGTTGGACTGCGGACGACATCCTCTGCTGCATTTAGCCGCTCTCGGCTTTCTTGCAAAGCCAATTCTAAGTCTCGCAGATATGAAGCAGATGCAGACATGACCTCTGGTTCACTGCCAAGCTCAATTTGTTCTGATGCAGTAATCTGTAACACATTTTAAAAATCTAACAATTTAACAGGGTGAACATTGTTAACGACCAGCAATTTAGCACGCACAATTGGTCAGAAAGTTTCAAGAAACCCATTGTTGTAAGAAGGTAATACTATAATGAGGTTTGACTTAAGTGTCATCTCTTATTTAGTGTTAAAGTTGATTATTTCGTATTGGGAAATTTGTTTGGTAGTTTATTCCACTTAATCCTCAGAATATAGTACCGTAAATTGTGTATTAAACGCCCACGTTAAGCTAAAGCCCACTCCCCTAAAATGATTTAAGGTCAGAATTGTGATATAATAGATAGAGTTCAAACCCACCCCTAATATTGTAGTTTTCTGCTGCAGAATTAGCTGAAAGCTTTATACATACGAGAGAGTGTTTGTAATCATGGAAAAGTCGACGATATTAGCACTACGTGATCGATCATTGATGTGTGTGATCTGGATTCAGTCTACCGAAAAGGCAATGCCTTTATTTTCATTTATTCACAAAGTTTGGTTTATGAAATCGTCCCCCTGCTAATACCTAACATAGTTCACAGTTAAAATTAATGTCTAACTGCAAAAACCTGTGTTAACAGCATGTGATTCACATTCGGCTAGAACATGGTGCTTAGTTGGCATCAATTTTGGTCTGCCGTGGAGAGAGGGACTTTCGGCGAGGATCACTCTCTCCAGGAAGAACAAAAATTATGCCAACTTCTGGATAACGGTGGCAATACACACGCTTCCCAGTTTTGAATCGCGTTATTCTTTTTGAAGGATTGCCAGGTTAGAAATTACTTTTAACTGTGAATTATGTTGGAGTTTGGAAGAGGGAACGATCTAATAAACTAAATTTATGAATAAATGAGAATAAAGGCATTGCGTTTGCATTAGACTGCATCCGTATCATGACTTGAACGATTGCATGGCACCAGCGCAGAGGAGTCCCCCGTCGTGAATTGTGCTGGATGTTACGAAGGTTTGTTTAGTTAGAAATTATTTTTAACTGTTAATTATGATGGCTTTTGGAGGAGTGACCATCTAATAATTTAAATTTATGAATGAATGAGCATATAAAGACATTACATTAATGCTAGATTGAATCCAGACCACGTACGTGAATAGTCGCATAACTGCTGACTTTTCCATTATAAAGAACACTCCCTCCCTAGATATAAGTACGATTAGAAAATAGGTTATTAACAAGTTAGTCAAATTTAGTCAAATTAACCCCATAATTTTAAGAGGGACAGCTGTGTGACGCATCTTTTTATTAAACAGTTACAACATTTTTAATTAACAGGTTAAAATCGGACTGAAATCGGACTTAAGACATTTGGATCACGCGATAAATGACAGAATTAATTTTGACACTGATTATATTCCTTGATATTGCCTGACGATAATTATTTGAACCACTGCACCTATAATACACAAAGTATAAGTGCTAGGTTTTTAGCAGATGGTATTTACCTTGTCTTCTCTTTCTTGTACAACAGTCACATCAGTGGCTGGCAAAGTTCCATCTTGTTCAGTAACACCTTCAGTTACCTACAAATATAATCATTTACATATTTACACAGCTGTCTGCAAAATAAAGCACACAACAGCATCTTTTCAACCAGTTTTTCTTCAACTAGAATTTCTTGCCAATTCTGTTACAAAACTGGATGACAAATGCTCTCTACAACATCCTTGCCGTAAAAGGGCAACTTTAAAAAATGAGCAAGAATGGTTTTGCAAATATCTTAGCGAAAGCATAACATTCGTTGGAGCCAACAAGTAAACCAAACCTTAAAAGGTTCAAACAAAGAGATCAACAGACTTGGCAAGATGCCAGCTGTAGCTAGCACTACATTATCTGACAGTTAACGCTCAACACAAAGGTCTACCGAAACAGTAGATATACCAAACGGGTCAAATTATTTGAATGCATGTGGGGGGTAAACTGCACTCCCAACAATCACTCTTAGTTCTCGGACACAGTTCAAGTTCACAAAATAGATATGTGCACTTTAAACCATTTTAAGCAGGTGAAAGATGCTTTCCATCCTTATCATGATCTTAAGTTCCATTTCTAATTACATTCGGGTAAACTTTGGATGTGGGTTTCTAATTGAAAATAATGAATCACCTTGAACTGGTAAAACATTCATCACGCTCACTTTCAAAATAAAGATACTCTTGGTATCTTGCAAATTTTCGGCAGTGTTCCAGTGGGCCTCTGGTTACATTCAGGTCCGAACTGGCAACCCTGGGGCCTAATTGCCACGACATTTTAAAAGGCCTCCAAAGACAATCGGGGAGGTGGGGAGGGGGAGAATTATGTGAGCCTCGTAATGGACTGGTCATTGCTTATGGGGGGGTCTACGGAGGAAATGAATATGTGACCATAAAATGTTCAATAACCCCTCCCCTTTCAAAATCCATGCGAAAGCTTGATCTCACCATTCAAGGCCCAAAACTAATGTGATTTCCACCCCCCAAAAAACGCACTTTTTGTATGCCTATTGAGATTGTCTGCAGATAATTCCCTGTAGCCGAATTAAAGGTTAGCTTTTCTGTGTGGCTCAGTTTTGCAACATTAGTTCAGACTTTCAGACGTGCGTAACTGTTGCAAAGGCATTCATTTTCCTATTTTTTCCCTCACAAGAAACGCTATTGCTACATGAACTCTAACCTGTGTTCTTCTAATGTGTCTAAATTTCACTTGTAGTTGTAACTATCAACTCTGAAAAGCCCCCCCCCCCCCCCTACGAATTTATGGGAGGGCCCATGTGCCATTGGCACCCTAGCACTATGGCCAGTCCGGGCCTGGTTACATCACTCCAAACTAGATTTCCTTTGAAAAGAACGGCTGCTACAGCCTGAGATATTTACAAGGCCATGCTATCACTAGGACATGGCCAACGCCATATGATTGCGTGGTCTTAAAAATATCTGAGGCTATGGCACCCACTATTTTTAAACAAAAACTGCAGTTTGGAGCGATGTAACCAGAAGACTTATTTTACTTGACCGTACCTGAAGACAACAGCTGAGATACTGTCGAAAATTTGCAAGATACGAAAAGTATCTTTATTTTAAAAGTGAGCATGATGAATATTTTACCAGTTCAGGGCGATTTGGAGAGTTTCAAAGACCACTGCAATGGTCTATTTAGTGAAAATAGTGAATTTAAAAGTTTAAAGCGGGTAGCATACCATGTTGTAGTGATTAAAAGCTAGAATACATAATTTTGCTTTTTCACTCGAAAGACATTTTTTGCACCGAACTTGGTGTTATAAATTTGTGTCTGGCTCAAAATTTAGAAATTCAACTTCTCACATTAGCATTTTTAATTATGAAACAAGGCTACATATAAATAACCAACGTATTTCTACTTGCTTTCTCTCTTAGCTAATCCACGGCCTTCTAGACTTTACTCGTGAGTTTCTTCAAATGCATGAAAAGTAACCAACCAATCCGATTCCAACCTGGTTTCTAATTGAAACACAACGCCTTCAGTTCAGTGAAAATATAATGAAACTGTTAAATAGTTTCCGTATTAAGCAAAAATTAATTGTCTGTAAAGTGTGGAAATAAACAGTTTACTAAACACATGCAAATTTCAGTACATCTTTCTTCTGGAAATTTAGTTCAGCATTTCAGAACAGATGGACAGTTGGAGTTTCCGTGTACAAAAGGTTAATGTTATGACAAAGAAAAACAAAGTGAAACGTATCAAAATTAATGCTTACCATTGTAGATATTTCTTGGTGAAGTCTCTTCAGCCTGGTTGCAACTTCTTTTCTGAAGTCAGTGTAATCTTTGATGTTGTGGGTCAAAGTTGAGGCATCGCTTGGGGCACAGACAGATAAAAGTTGGGCTCCATCATTCTCAACTTTGTCCAGATTGGCTGATTGTTCTGAAAGGTTGTTCTCTACAGTCTGAAAATGTAAATAGAACCACGAGTTAAACCCATCCTAATAACCAGAAGGCGCACCAGACTGCCAAGCAACAATGCACACTCAAGAAAAAAATTGACTGGGGAACTTTGGTTCCCAATTGGCTGTTGAATAAAATTATGTTTATTTTTACCTTTTTTTTTTAATCTTTATTTATCTTTTTTACCCTTATTTACTCTTAGGCCATGCAAAGTTAAAAAAAATAGTTCTTGGGTACAGACAGTTGAAAACTGATGAAGGCAGGTTTTTTTTTTTACGAATTCGGTTCTCGAGCACAGAAAGTTGAAAACTGACGAGAGATGAAGTTTTTTAAAATATTTTTTTAACACATTTTATAGTAAAAAAAAAAGTACCGTTTTCGTACTGAATTTTAAAAAAAATGGTCAAATTGCTTCAACACAGCATTTAAAAAGCCATTTTTCGGAAATTTTTATTCGCAGCACGCATAGATCGGATTTCAGAAAACCCCCCAAAAAATTTAATAAGAAGCTTTTTAGATGATGCGGCGAATTACGTAGCATTGATACAACAGTAGTGATCAGACTAATGTTGACTTAGGAAAAGTCACTAATAAATGCCGCATCAATTATTTTTATTTCTTGCAAAAAAATCGATGCGGGAGGGCCTGAGAACCATTTTTTTTTACTTTGCATGGCCTTACGTGACATTATTTACCATTATCTACCATAATTTGTCTGTACATAATACACACTTATTTACCTTCATTTACCCTTACTGCTCAATTTAATCTTCAGTTACCTTTTATTTACTATTTCATTGGCATTTTGGTTTGTAATTCTATCTCTTACGGGTCCTGAATTATGAGCCTTTAAACATCTTAGATGAAAAACTGTCGGACAGGATGGACAATTTCATCCTAGAGTAGGCTTGCAAACAGACATTACACAATGTCAAAAATTCCAATTCTAAATAGTGACCACTGAATAAGTTGCACGAGAAGCAAAAAATAAACATTTTTCAGTCGTTTCTATGGATGCCATTTACATCTTAGTAGGCTTTTTACGAGACACATTGTTACTGCTAGGGCTCAATATTTGACAAGGAGTTGACATGCATACACAAATAATTTTTTTTAATCGAAAAAAAAATGCTCGTATTTCGACATAACTGTATCCCATTTTTGTTTCTTGAGTATCGTAGCAAAAATACTACAATGTTTAGAAATTTACTAAAGGGGAAGTATTTTCAGATAGAAGTGAAAATAACAATTACTACTGATTTCACCTTTGCAATTATGACTTAGATGTAAGCCTACATCCACGTATGAAGCATGTGACACTGGGGTTAGGGACTTATAGTGTAAGGTGCTGGTTGCTGCCTTTTCTGGACACTTACTTGCTTAAAACTTGCAGAAGCAGAAAAATCTTGTTATTTCGATTGGAATTCACGTTAGTCTTCCTCAGAAGCACACAAGTTAACAGAACTTGTGTGCTTGGGAGAAAGAATAGAGTGAACTTCAGTTGAAATACCTAGCTTTTTCTGTTTCTGCGAGTTTTAGCAAGTGTCCTGTCCTCCACTCACCCGATACAGTGTCTGTCGTTTCTGAGTAGATGGCAAAATTAAGCAGGATAATGTATCATTGAATAAATAATAAACATCAACGTCTCCAAAAAGTACAACATTCATCGCATCCTTTTGTTAATTTCAATGCATCAAAAATCTGTGTCAAAATGAAGGAAATTAGAGCAAAACTGCAAAAGTTGTAGAAATTTCAACACACCAACACACACACTTCCCCATCCACACAGATAATACTTCTTACTAGACACGACACACAATATGCAAAATTCCAAAAACAAGTCCAAGATAAAGATCACAATCTTGGCAAATTTTCGATAGTCTATGTTGCTGGAGTTGGAAAACACAGCAGACTTTCTTCCTCAGGCAGTATTTTATAGCTCAGAAAACACTCGTTTAGTCCCAGCTCATTCGAAATTGGTGCATAAACTTGGTCTCCGATATTTACAAGGTACTGACGGTTTTAGGGTGGCACTGTTAGGCCTTTGTCATCTGGAAAGCCAGTTTTCCACTTTTTCCTCAGACGTTCTCGAAATTCGTCATGCATCAGAAATCGGATTGCTGGATAAGAAGGTCCCTGGATATTCATCAGCACGGCCTTCTCTCGGACGAGGTGAATGTGATGAATAGCCAGGGATTCCAGTCCTCTCAGTGCCAATCTCTGTTTGAGTTAGTCACAAGCAGCGCTTCAGTCTCTTCCCAGTTAATTCTGTGTGAGGTGTCCATCTGATGCACTGCAATGCCGTTAGTGTTGGTTTGGCTTCTA
>JAHWFP010130398.1:0-32047 GCA_023313725.1 Lithobius niger
GGGGGGGGGGGGGCTTGGCGTGGTAGATAACTACAAGGGGGCCCCGCTGCAAACTGGATCCTGAATTCATACTCACTCTGCTGCGTAATGTTTACTGTAATCGTACATTTGGAACATTCAAAACTAATTCCGTTTCATTTGAAACCATCAGTCCCTCCACGGTTCTGAAGGATGCTAAGAGAATTTTTTTTACATATGGCCTTACAAAGGGTGAACACATCATTCGACTCACGTTCTCACGTTCGGTCCGTAAATCCTTCGAGTAAATGGCTACGTCCCACAGCAGGTCAAACGGTCGGGGCTCAAACGGTCGGGGCCGTGTAAACTTAATGAAACTCGGTGTGAGGGTAGCCCTCGTCCGTACGCACATTTTAAGCCCAACCACAAGTCCGTGAGACCTCTGTGAGCCGAGCTATTCGAAGAGTTCTATTTCGTTTATTTGATCAAATTTGACTTAAAAAACATTTTGAGGTAGTCAGCACAGTGCATCATGGCTACCCTGAACGAAAATTGAAATTTTTTATAAGTTTTTTTTTATTTAAAAAAACAGGACCAACTTTTTCGGAATAAGAATTGAATTCTGAAAAGTTATCGCTATATGCACAATTTTTTTTTCTTCAAAAGTTTGGACTTTCACAAAATTTCAGGTGGTGCGCCCTTTACGAGCTACCCTGTGCAACCCCACTATGCCCGGTGCAAGGAAGAACACCAAGACAGGAAGGATGGTGTTTTCAGGGTTTATTCCAGTGCCACGCGGTCTGTATTTAGGAGATGTCCAGTGGATCAAGGATGCTGATCAGGGCTTCTAGCAGAGTGGCACACTTCAGGAAGAATTCTTGGCTGGTTAGGGACTAGCTCCCAGAGTGAGGCTGAAGGGGGCTGCAAGACCTTAAGTACCTAGAGCTGCAGCCAGTACCTGCCACTGGTGGTGCAAAGTACTTCCTGTACTATATCCTGGTATCCCATGAGCCATCTCTGCTAGTAGCTACACCTAGGCCCAGTTAAGGCCAGAGCCATCCTAACCACTGATCTCCAGAGACTGGACCAAAGTACATAGCATTACTGGAATACCTCAATAAAGATGTAGAGTATACAGAATACATGATGGAGCCATAGCATCAAGGTAAAGAGGCCTGATGCCATAGCATCAGGAGCCTAGGTCCTAGCTTAAGGAGTAGGACGAAGCTGTGGAACACAGTCGTTGCAGAGGTCCCGCCCCCGAAAAGAAGCGCCCTCGCTTCGTCAAGGTAAATGAGAATTATTCATTAAGCAGAGTTATTTATTCATATAATAATCAAGGTTCTCAGAAATTATTCAAAAATAATACCAAGAAAGCACGCATTAACAACAAGTTAAAATTAAGGATGCTATAGGGACGTTTAAGCTTTTTATGTGCTAATAATTTAATCCTTTGACTGTTCCAGCAGGGTGACATTACTTGACGGTTATAGTAACGTTGTTGTAAGGAATGAGAAATCTTTGAGCGTCAAAATTCAGATATTATTCCCGTAAAAACCCACTACGCAAACCTATTTACTTGAACTTTTCACGAAAATTATGCAGAAGCAAAACCGATTTTTCAACATTCACAATACAATCACAAAAAACTAAGTGCTTGATGCAAGATAATAATTCATTTGAAAACTGTAAGCACTAAAATCATCGGCTATCATTAAAATCAGTTAAGAAAGATTTTTACTTCAAAATCTTAATTGTCAAAATCGGTTGTCAGATATTGGTAACAACGCGTGTCAAAAGTGATTAACGCGGCAACAATCACCTAATTTTAACTCGAAGTTCGTCTTGAATTATTAGATTCAAGTATTGTTCTCACCAATAAACACCATCAGCAGATCGATTGAATAATTGAAATAACAAATCCACGTTCCTTGGGAAAAGCCCACCAAGCCCAAAACGTGCAAATGCACGTGCATTACTTCCAATTCACAAAGCCGTGAGGATGGCCGACCAAAATGCTTATTCCATGACCTTGGAAAGTTTTCACGCGGCAATCATCAAATGAAATTGCCATTAATATTCAAGAGGAACGATGGCCTGGAGCCAACGAATACCTGCGAAGCCTTGTACCCATGCTGCTGCATGGCTATAACTACTTTCATGACCACTTTGCATCTGGGCAAGTGTTCCCTGCAGATGGTCCGGCCCTCGTCTGGGCGTCACCTTCGCCAACACCACCCAACACCCCGGAGGAGTTCAATGCTAGCCAGTCACCATTATACTCGGATCCTGGAGATTTGGCAGGTTAGTGGGAAAAAAAAAGGGAAAAAAAACAGTTTAGGTCAGGTGAAGAAGAAAAGAAAATTTATCTTTCTCTAGTTTATTGCATGCTTTACTTTCAAATGACAGTCCAGGTTCTGGGTTACCCTCCAATGATTAACCTGGCAATATGTTTTGAAGAGTGTGCTGGAGAGTTCTCTGCTTTATGATTTAAGAGTTTCCAGCTGGCCGATTTATTTCCTACTGCAACTGTAATTTAATTTATCAGTTTTTTAACGGATTCACAATTAATAAGAGAAATACAATTGAAAACTCATGATCTTAGGTTAGGTTTCCAGTTACAGTAAGGTAGTGTGCCACATCAGGTTAGCTCTCGTCCTCGGCTAACTAAGTTAGTACGGGTAGCAAGGTTATACGTCCGTGACAACGTGCTAAAAATTAAGTAATCGTTCCACTTTAAGCATTCACAAGTTTCTCTCAAGCAGTTAATATCAATGAACCAATCAGAATTTAGTGTCAATTCCCGAGTGTCACCAGATGAGTTGCACTGAAATGTCATTTCTTTCAGTCTACAAGCAACACCTAAATTACTGCTGGCCGAAAGATGACCAAGAAGAAACACAGTAACTACTTTCAGATTTAAGTTTAAAATTCTTCTGAATCCGCTTCACTAACTGGGTAACGCTCATCTTCAATCCGTTCACGTAAATTGTCTTATGTGATACACATAACGAGAAATAATACCCGTATTAAGATCTTTAAGCTGATAAGCTACAGGACTAAACTTTTTAACAATCTCGTAAATTTCCGATTTAAACTGGTGCCATTTTTTTCATAAAATAGCGGGATTTGTCACTTCTAGGGTCATTTCGTTTGTAAACTTTAGTGCCGACCTCAAATTCTTTACCAGTTTTATTTCTTTCTGCCTTTGCAGCACGATGCAACTTAGCTGCTTGACGCTTGCGTACAGTTCTCTTAACTATTGCACGCATGCGTGACGTCAAGTTTAAGATGTGTAATGGGTAATTAACCTCGTCCGTTTGTACTTTACCGACAGTAGCCTCTGGCATTTGTAACTCCCTTCCTGTTGCCAGTGAAACACATCACCGAATCAGTTGCTGAATTTAATGCTAACTGTAACTGTTTCAAACGCAAATCCCAATTTATATGACCCGATTTCTTATCTTGTACGTACATTGCTAGCGTTTTCATCCACCGTTCAGGTAGGCTGGACTTGGATGAATAGACTGACAGAAACCTAGCCTCGATACGCCATTGCAGGCATAAATTCTTCATTATCTGTCCCCTTAAATTATTGGAGCTGTCGGAAAAAATTTCCGCTGGCACGCCATGCCGTGAAAACACTTCATCAATGAGTGCTTTTGCTATAACTTTAGCTTCAGCGTTTCTTAGGGGAATCAACTCAACCCAATGACTCCACTTATCAAGCACCACTAGGATGTAAGTAAAACCGTTTGTACTCCGTACCAGTCAGCCTTTCAGGTCAAAAACAATACTCTCCCATGCTTCCTATTCAGTTACTATCATCGTTTTAGCCTTCTTACGAGTCTGCAGCACCTTATGGACCTGACAACCTCTATATGTCCTTACGTAATTCGAAATCAACTTTGAAGCATTTAACCATGTGTACAAATAAAATATGCGTTTTATCGTCTTGTAAACACCCATATGAGCACCCGTAAACGTGTCATGTACTAGCTGAATGATTTTCTTTTGCAGCGAACGGGGCACCAGAATTTACAAATTCAGCGCATCAATAACATCTTTATTTACAGCTACATAAATTATTCTGTAACTCATAATAATTGACTTTGGCTGGTATTTCAACACAAATCTAGGAACTGAAGGCGAATCATGCCTTATTTCCTTCGTTTCTCCCTCCAAAGCCAACTTTAATATGCTAACGTGTATTTGTCTTTTAATGTTTCTGTAATTTGATCAAGCGTAATCTGCTCAACATCGATCGATTACACAAACAATTGTTGTTAAAAACATAACAATTTTGACCCGTTCGTTCAGGCTGTAAACCTGTTGACTGCTGAAAATCTACGCCAAGAATTACTGGCTGGATTGTGTTCTCCATCAAGATCAGTGGAAAAGTTACAGTTCGTTGCGCAATCTGAAACGTAGCCAAAACGAAACCTAGACACTCAACGAAACGAGTATCGGCAACTCTAACCCAATAAGGACGTTGTGTGAATTAACAACCCATTTTTATCAAAGCATCTTTTAGTGTAACATTTACATAGGACATTGTACTGCAGTTATCAAGTAAGACGTCTGCATATTCTTTACCTAATTTAGTGAAAAATAAGCACACGGTGCTGGTGTAGTCTTAACACCTACACACAATTTCGGTTAGGAATTGGTCGGTTTTGAAAAGAAGATGCGCCATTTCCAGCTTCACTAACTAAAACTGAATGGCTTTTGGGTATTTTGGCACGAATTCCTGCGCGCATCAGAATCAAACTTAATTTCTTGAAGTGGTGCAACAGTGTTTCTATTTGGAGGATAACCAATAGTAGGATTTACACGACAGTTTTGTGTTTCGTGCGACGAATTTTTACACTTCGAGTACCAAACTCCCTGTGCACGACTACATTACCGCTATTACGACCACGGCTGCAAAAAAAGGTTTGTCCATTTCAACGGCCATTGCTGCTATTTGAATTACTGTTATTGCTGCTGTTTTTCCTAACTGCAACCTGATTTTGTTGGCGATTTTACCTGTTAGGGCAGAATTTAGAGTTCCAACCCACTGTATTACAAATGATACAAGTGTACTTTGCATCGTATTTAGGCAAGAAACTAGTGCTGCTATTACTATTACCTCTACCACGATTTCTACCATTTCTAGTGTTACCAATATTTGAAACTCCAGTTTGGATTGAATTAGCCTGTCTCCTTTGAATCATATTTTCCAAGAAAAGACCTTGCATTTTAAAACCTATCCTAAAGAAGTGAATTTTCTTGACATCATAGGCATGTGAAAAGTCGAATTCAGTGTTTCCAAAATAGCCTCAATTTGATCAAAATCACCAATTCTAGCATCAGTGTTTTGTAAAATATCTGTGCATTTATTAAAATGCTTAATGAAACTTTCATTTTCCTGCATTCTCATAGTTCTAACCTTAGCAATTAGGTTATACCCTATTGAGATGCGTAAAATCTCACCTAAACATTTTACTAAATAAAATCAGGTCGACCATTTGAAATCGTTTAATTTCTACCTATCACAAAAGCGCAGTTGGACATTACGCCTAGGTAATTTTTATTTTCTTTTTAGGTGGAACTGGTGCACCTGGGCTTCTAATTATATTCATGTAATATACTATGTAAGATTATTTATGAATTGACACCAACATTGTTATTGTTCATTAGGTGTCCTTTATAACATAACCTATAATACTCGGTTATATTTTTCATTTTTGCGCCAGTACATCTCTTATTCAGTTCTATCCTTAAAATTGTTTTTGGTGTCGAGTCTTATATGTGATGTATGTTTCTTTTCATGTCGAATTTACAACAACTCGATGGATGGAACCATCGAATTTTTTTTTTCGGCCGGGGGGATTATGTTGCGAGTTTAATTCCGGATTTCAACGTTGGAATTTTACCACCCCAGCAAGGTCAAAACTGACGGCATTTGTGAAATCTCCCAAGCCCGAAGTCCACCTGACGTCAAATTGTAATGCGCCACACTCAATTGTTAGTTGAAATAATCGATATTTGATCAATTGTTGTAACAAAACATAACACTGATTTGTCTGTACGTAATGCATTCAATTGTAACGCTCGAGCTCGCTTGATCATCCACCGGGTGCTCCTAACAATTAGCTATTAACCTAAAATTCCATTCCGCCTCTAACTCTCCAACTCCCCGCATCAAAAGGTAATTTCGGCCCTAACATTAGAATTTTTCACCAATTTCCCCTATCCCCAACTTAAATTCAAACTTGACCCATCCTGTTGCTAGTTCACAACTGCAACCCCGTTGCTACTTAGTTTAGCAGTCACCAACTTAACCAAATTTTCCTGAAACTCATAAATCTAAATTTCCCCAAGTAAGCCTAATGCCGTTGACGTTCCATTTAAGGCCTTAAGCCGAGGTTAGTGTCGCCCAAGAATTTCAGGCGAGCCAGAGCACACTATCGCTCAAATGTTATATTAAACCAACACCAAAACTGAACCACGACTTCTAGCCTTGATCCATCAGTTAAGGTAAATTTGGAATTCCTGCAACCCCTAGACTACCACCACGGCACGTTTTAGAGCTTGTCCCTAAACTGTTGGGTGTGCATTGGGGCGGCTCCCGGGCGCACTAATTATCCCCTACAACCCATGTGACTGTACTTCAATCTTAGCCAAAAACAAGGTTTTAAAATTCTCCCAACTAGAAAAAAGGTTCATTTGCCAAAAACCAGTCAACAGCATCCCCTGTTAACCATGAAGAACAGTTTGGTGGATAAACAATTTCTCATCAACCTTTCTAACCTTTAAAATTTTTTCCAACTTTATGTTAAAATCTGAGGGGGAAAATTGGTCATTCAACCCATTAAATTCTCCATTTTCAAAGCTTCCATTTTAGGCAAAGGTATTGACGTTTCAACAGCTCTTTGGTAATTATTCTGTGATAAACAACTAACAACATTTGAACTACCACCAACTAGATTACTGCTAGGTGACTAACAGGTGAACTGAAAAAAATAGTTGAAGTTAATTGTGGCTTAGGTGCAATACCAGCAGTACACACCGGATTTGCACCTCCCCATAAAAAATTAACTACTGAATCCAGCTTAGCACTTGAATCCAAAATGACAGTGTCAGTCTAATTACTAGCTGAAAAAGACAAAAATTGCAGGGCCTGCACCTGCTTAATTTTAGTTTTTATTGCCTATCCGAAAATATACATTACCTTAGTTACACTAGCAGTTTCTCCTCAGAGATGCTTGTTTCCCCTAGACGTTGAAGTTGCCTTCTCTGCCTGGCTCGTACTCTATCGTTGCATGCGCCGGGCTTCCTTATATAAACCCTCGCGCAGCTACGGATACCATCATTTCTCCTCGTGCCAGAACCTAGCTCATGGCGGGGAGGATAGAGCGGGAATCAAGGTAATGTATGTTTTCGGATAAGCAATAAAAACTAAAATTAAGCAGGTGCAGGCCCTGCAATTTTAGTCTTTTTATAGCCGACGTAAACATACATTACCTTATTTACACTAGCAGACTTTGTAACTCGGTGGAGAGCTAGGTGCTAATTTTTAGCAGGAGTTTGGAGCATTGTCTGTCCAACCCGGCTACTCCAGGCCTAGCAGCCTTATGACGACCCAGCTGCGGACCTTACCACGTTCACTCTGGAGCGGAGGAGTATCCGCTCCGCGGTAAAGGCGGATAGGGGAATGTATTTATCCGTTAGGGACGAGTGAGATCAGGCGTGCGGGAGGTTTGGCGTGTCATGGATAGGAATGTATTGTACTTCATCGCATGCAGGGGACTGTCACACGGGGACAAGGACAAGAAATCAAGCATAGTATGAACCTTCTTACCATGTGGGAAGTTGGGATGCAGGTGAATCTTGTAACGGTGAAACAGGTGATCTGGTGGAGTATCCGAGGGCGGATGACGGCCAGCTCAACCATGCCGGATAGGATCGGTGGTTGGAACAGTGTGTTTTAGATGAAAGAAGGGATGGCATGCTTTTTTTTAAGGTTGGTTTGTCAGGACGCGGTCGTCGGATTGGACGTGGTGGTTCTTGTGTCTGTCACACGGAGTGTTGGTAGTTACGAGAAGGAGGATGAGGAAAGCGGTCCATAGAAAACATAAAACACTATGTGGATGACCAAGAGGGTCCGGCGAGACTGATACTCATGATAGTGAAAACCGTCGTGAGTGGGCGTCTCACCAGAGGCGCAACGGTTGGATGGAAAAAGTTCTTGATGGTGTGATGGGTTAGTTCGGTGTTGTCCGGAATCCAAAGGCCACCCCAGGTGCTTTGGAGCGGCACGGGGAACACGGCATGTCGACGTCCGCAGTCTGGTTGTTGCGGCGGATGCCATAGAAGACTGGACGGAAGTCGGGAGCGTCGTCGAACTGCTACACCGAGTACCGGGAGAAGTTGGGTAACGGAGGGATGATGGCGGAACGTTTCCAGAGTGTTGCCGGATAGGGCTCCTGAAGCACGGGGGGGGGGGGATTTATGAACGGTAAATCCGCAGGCGGAGGGATCGTGCGGAACAGAGGCTGTAGAGGCTAAAGAAGGAACCGTGTGACGAGAGGAGATGGTTGGTCCCTTGGTGGTAAGGATGGCCGGTGTTGGTTGGAGAGCGGCATGACTGAAAAGGTTTAGAGGCGGTAATGGTGGAGTGCCATCTGTGGTAGGACAAGCCGGGAGAGTTGGTGCGGTTGCAGACGGATCGCGGAAGGGTGACAGTCGGGACGAGGGAGCTGCGCAGTGAAGGGAAGTTGGAGACGGAGTAGGAGTTTCCTGAGAGGATAGTTGAGAGGGAGGAGGCGTACCTAGTGCGGAAAGTGCCGACCAAAGACGACAGGTACGCGAACGTGCAGAATAGTAAGCCCGCCAGGGTGGTGATGATGGGATTGGAGACACCCAGTTATAGTGGGCCTTGAGAAGGGCGTAGTTGATGCGTTGGGAGTGATATTTTTGATTGCCCAATTCTAATTCATTGGACAGCTTCTCATTTGTTGTCCGCAGGAGAGCGTTTTCGGCCCGGAGAGTATCTGAAGCAGCTGCGGATTGCCTGATGGCAGGTAGATCCGTTAAGGACTGTCGCAAACGAGAATATTCCGATGAGAAGGATTGGACGAACCGGAGCACAAAATCAATATTGAAGTGTAGAGTTTCTAGTTCGGAAGGAGACAAGTGGAGAGCTCTGGACAACGCTTCACAGAGGACGGAGGGGGAGGGGAAGGGAGCCAGTGTTGGATCTGTAGGGATAGCCTTCTGGGATGGAGGGACTGGCCGGTAGGCTGTGGAGGCAAAGGCGGATGACGATTCGTCGGTCGGCGGATCGGGATGATGAAGGGCTGGTGGAGCAAAACGTTGGATGGCCCGCTTCACTTGTGGGCGAGTTCGGCTAGTAGCCTTCTTTAAAATGCCGATTGGTGGCCTGGTGCCGGAGGTTCCTGGTATTGCCGGGATGGAGTTAGTCAAGGGTAGCAAGGCTTGTTTGGGAAGAAGTCGTGAGGATACGGATGAACGAGCGTCTCTTTGAGGTAGGTGCGGTACGCCGGGCGCAGTCGGTGGTGATGAAGTGAGGGTAAACCGGACTTTTGGGTGCTTGGAAGAATCGCGGCTAGAAGTAGTTTTATGGATCGGAGGGCTAGGATATTTAGAGGAACGTTTTGACACTCCTGAGGATGGGGATGTGGGAGGAGATGTGTCAGAAAGGGACCAGTGGATTGTTGCGTATGCTGCAGCTAAAGCACGCTGGCGGCGGGCTCGATCCACCCGTTGTTTGGATTGAAGATGTTTCTTCCTAGTGACGGCCCATTGGGAAGGGGAGATCGCATCGCAAACTTTACATTGTTTCTTTGATCCGTCACATAGCCGATGGCGTTGGCAGCAAGGGTGGGGATCCAACCTGGGCTTCGGAAGAGGAAAGGCGAATCCTGGGCATTTGCAGTTCGTGGGCGAAGGAGCGTTGATGGAATTAGAAACTGAAGACGGGGAATGAGGAGGAGTGTGGTCTGATTCCTCCTTGGATGATTCCACCATGGTAGAGCCGCATCCGAGAAGGGACAATGAGTGACCGTTACCTGTTTGAAAACCACAGCGCAGTGGCAGGAAAGGGTGGCGCCATCTGGCGGCGTAAGATGAAAGTGTCGAACACCGGATCCTGCAGACGAGGGTAAGGCAGAGGAGCGCTGCAGTAGGGAGGATCGAATGTGTGGATGGTAAGCTCACAACACCTAGAGCTGCAGTTCCTGCCACTGATGGTGCAAGGTACTTCCTGTACTATATCCTGGTATCCCATGAGCCATTTCTGCTATCAGCTACTCCCCTAGGGGCAGGCAAGGCCAGAGCCATCCTGACCACTGATCTATATAAAGATATAGAGTATACAGAATACATACAGTAGGATGGAGCCATAGCATCAAGGGAAAGAGGCCCACTAAGGCCCTAGCTTAAGGAGTAGGAGGAAGTGGAAATCGTCGTTGCACCTGTATTATAAATCGATATTTTAAACGTGCTCTTAACAGCTGCTATTGTCAAAACTCTCGCTCGTGAAATCAATGACACCACTGTTGCCAGCGCTTTTTTGTGGAAATCGTTGGAAAAAGAAAATTTTGCTGTTTTCAATGGCAGAGGTGAAGGTTTCAATCATTTCACACGGAAAGTACAAAATTAACTGGAATATTGAAGACGATTACTGATTCTGTGGAAGTTTATAAGCGTTATGTATTGGTAGATTTCGTATTGGTAGTATTTTTTTTTTTGAAAAGGATGAGTTTGATTGACCAGGGTGAGCTGCGTTAGCTCCTCTTATTAAAATTTCTGTTGGATCAAATTTTAATTTTTCGGATGGCTAACAATTTGCATTATTAGCTAACAATTGTGTGAAAAGTAAATACACCGATATTCAATTCTTGTCTTTCAGTTTAGGCTAAGAATATTTCAGATTTATGGATTTAGATGTGTATAACTTTGTTGCTGGAGCAACAGGACTAGCACGGACCCAGAGGGCCACTGACTGTCAGCCTAAACAGGGCACAGAAGTTAATATGGTGTGCCTTTTGTTGTCCTTCGAAGGGACCGTCGCGGAGGTGGTATTGCCGTTTTTGGCCGCGACACGATTAAATTGGCTCCTACAATGATTTATGGTGATTCTGAGTGTTGTTCTTACGACACACAAAATTAAATCAACTTATCTTCCAAATGTTTTTAACAAAATTTTGGTTGAAGGTAAATTTAACTATCTCAGAACAAATCTCGACCCCCAAACCACCAACTTGGTATATGTGATTTCAATATGTACTGTAAAAATTGAATAACTGTTAAGAAACAGTTTTTGGGTTTCCTCAAATGAAACCCAAAAACTGTTTCTTGATTGTATCCAGGATCTCGGCCTTGCCCAACTGGTAACAAAGCGTACCCATAAAAACAATATTTTATACCTAATTTTGGTCGATAATGAAAGATTAATTTTTGATACTGATGTGATAGCCCATTTTAACACGAGTGACCATAATACCGTTACATTCTGCTTAAATGGCAGTATGTCATCTTGTGACACTGCTACATCTAAATATTACAATAAAACAAATTTTGAAAACTTGCATACAAGCTTAAAATATATAAACCGGGATTCTTCTATTAACGTTTCTGATGAAACTGAAAAGAAACGGAAATCTTTTATAAATATTCTATCCGACCATGTAAATAAATCTACCCGAATTTTTTTTAAAAAGAAAAAAGACAAACACCTTCAAAATACCTAGTCATATAAGAAAACAGACAAATCTTTAAAAAAAACTCTGGAGACAGTTAAAACCCTGCAATAGTGATGCAAATATTAACGCATATAAGATATGTAGAGCTAAACTGAAGGAGATATGGAAGACCCACGAAAAGTCTTGT
The DNA here is from genome assembly GCA_023313725.1 of Lithobius niger. Classification (NCBI taxonomy): domain Eukaryota; kingdom Metazoa; phylum Arthropoda; class Chilopoda; order Lithobiomorpha; family Lithobiidae; genus Lithobius; species Lithobius niger. The sequence continues at coordinate 11,857 of JAHWFP010130398.1, forward strand.
GAGCAAATTCTTCTTCGGGAGGGTACCATGACAGCTTTCAAATTTGTTAAACAAAAACTCAAGTAAACTGCCTCCATTGCGTGTTAACAACGAACTCTTAGAGGAACAACTTGATATGGCAAACACCCTAAACTTAACTTTCTTCAATAACTTTGTCCACGATAACAATGCTGTTGAGCTAAATACCACAGTAGAAATTAACGCTCGTCTATATACTGATATACCAAAAATTAATCCCATTCAGTTTTACTCAAATAACATCCTTACAAAATTAAATTCCCTCAAAATTCCGTTAAATTCCCTTGAGTTGGCTTACGTAGAATGTGGTTCAGTCGATGTCAAAACACTCGGCAAATTTTTCGTGATTTAACGGTTCCTGATGCTCATCCTGCTGCGAACTGAATGAATTCCAGGCACTGAAGGTGAGGAGATTATCTGACCCTTGTTGTTTTCCCATGCTAATGTATGTTTTGAGTGATATGGCCGATCTCAAACTTGATTGCCGTTGTCAATCTGGCTGTAAAAATCTACGGTATCTGCAAAAGAACATCCACCATTTATAACTTTTTTTGTGTGTGATCAGTATGGTGATCGTCAAATCGCATGACGTGGGAATACCTGGTTTGAATGAAAATGATACAAATTTGGAAAGAACTTTAAAAAGAAAGAAGAAAAGAAAAAACGTGTCTTCATGGTTACTCCTGAAGACTGGAAATATCACGACTAGGAGAAAGCCAAAACACACAAAAGGAGGAAAGGTGAAACCGGACCCACAAAATAGTCAGTTAAAAGATGTACACTTTGCTGGGGAGAAATTTAACATCAAAATGTCAACACCCCTGGCACATAAACCGAGTGAGAACAACACTTCTGTCGGTCTGACAGCCGAGGCGTCCCCAACGAGTTCGAAAACTCGTAGCTTGTGCTATCGGACATTACAACTGATTCAACTGCATTAAACATATCTTCATTGAGGGATACAAATCCTATTTCGACTATTGAAAACGTAAAATTGGCTTTAAAATTCTCAAACATGGAACAAACCTTACTCCAAATCCAGCAGGACCAGGAACACTTTAGCAAAATCCTTAATTTAATCCGACTGGAAAACGAACTTGATATTACAGGTATAAATGTCAATCTTGATCGAAATCTGAATACGACACCACACGCATTCTAAAATACAAAGACGGCCTCCGAAAGTTCCGCACAAACCAATGTACCACTGATAACTGAAAAAGCTGATAATGCACATGCACAATCTACCAAGGCTTTAAAGAAACAAATTGAGTCTTTTCTCGCAGATATGGAAGCAGCTATTTCAGGATGCCCCCTGGGTTTGGGGAACAGGACAGAAGAGATGTTCTTGAACCAGATGGGTATGCTTGCAAATATTAGTCAAAATATGAAGTCTAAGTGTGTGAACGACACAGACAAACTTATTATACACCCTTAAATGGATGACGTCTCAAAACCTAAGACGAAGACCAGACAGTTTTCTCTAAACACACACATATCAGTGTGTGATAAAGGAGGTGTCCAATACCTATCAACACACTTAGATGAAGAAAACCGTCAAATAAACATCACAAACAATCCTACAAGATCTGCATGTCACCAAGAAAATTCATAATCTTGATCGCCCATGAGTGCAGAACACATTAAGTCGTAACAAACTTGGGCGAACCAGTACGCATGGTGTTAAAACTGAAAAACGGCACACATAATGCAGTGCTAGGTGTTGATAACAGGAAAGAAAAACATGGGGTTAATTTAAATATTGATCCTTCACATTGTCTCCTTAGTGAGGTAACTCATGATGATGCAAATACAAATTCCTATTGATAAAAGGAAAGTTTTGATCATCGGTGACTCGCAGATTAAGAAACGTGAGAATAAACAAACGCTGATTTTTCGTCCTCTAAAACATGGTGCTTTCCAGGGGCTACGGTTGAGCGGCTCACTGGACCAGTTATTGAAATCTTGAACGCCAGAACCCGATGTCCATGGTGTTGTCCTTTGTATTGGGACAAATAATGTAAAAAGTGATAAACCCTGGGAAATTGCTGATAAGATTGCGAACAATATTGATAATATTAGGAGTGTAAATTCTGTGGTTAAATGTGTCATCGGTCTTTTTCCAGGCATGAAAAGCATAAATATGTTTCATGTCTGGCCTTTATGGGTTTTTGGTGGAATGCAATGGTAACCTCCAAATGATTTGTAAAGGGAGGGGTTGTGGTTTTTTGTCGTTGTGGGATGCTATTGATAGCAACAGGAACCTGCTAGCTACTGATGGCTTGCACTTGTCTGGGACGGGAAAGGGTCTTCTGGAGGAAGCAATTGTAAAATACTGGATTTCTCATGTTCTCCATGATGGTTTTTACTCCCACTTTGGGAAACTTGCCTTGAATAAGCGATATAAGGTCTGTCAAGGGTCTGGTACACAGGTAGAAGGTGACAGAAATAAAATAAAAGATCAGGAAGGACACCTCACTTGTTGCCTTATAAATGGCCAGAGAGCGGCAGGAAAATTGCCAGAATTACACCTGCTATTATCTAAAGAAAATTTTGATATTATTGTGCTGGTCGAGACTTGGTTTGATTCCTCCATCCCAGATGCCAGGCTTGTTCGAGACGACCCCTATATTGTCCATAGACGAGACCGCGGCGTTAACCGCTGTGGGGGTATTGCGGTCTTTCTCCATGTACCTCTTGCTACTTTGAATGTTCTCCCTTCCAGCGATTGTGAGGCCCTAAACATTATTTTGGTTTCCCCATACCTAAATTTAACTGTTGGTTATGTCCCAAATAGTAGAGGTCTTGCACAAGTAAACGCCATGTGCTCCTTTCTTGTAAAAGCAAATAACTCTCACTGCCCTAACGTGGTGCTGGGAGCCTTTAACATCGATTGGACAAACAGTACTGCGCATGACCCGAACCAACAAATTTTTCTTGATACAACTCTTGAGCTGGGACTATCGCAGATGGTCACAAAACCTACTAGAGGTATAAACATACTCGATTTGGTTTTTGTGGACTGTGACAGAATTATCTATGACACCGATGTGATGTGACATTTTAGCACCAGCGATCATGAGACTCATCTTTACCATCCACTCGGCTTGTACCACGAAAAATTTGAGAAAATTTTCTGAAAGTAAATTTATAATTGATCATGAGTCATTAAAGCAAAAAATTTCGGATGCAAATTGGCCACACCTGCTATCAGTTCAGGATAATGTTGAGAAAAAATGAAACATTTTTATTGAGATCCTTTCAAATCTTGTAAAACAGTCTATCATCAGCTTAAACAAAAAACACCAAAATAAAAGTTTGTCATTGCCGTCTAAAAAATTTTCTTCCGAGATTAAGAAGATGACTTTACGTAAAAATAACCTATGGAAACGACTTAAACTTGAAAATTCGGAAATAAATCGGGAAACCTACAATATTTGCCGTAGAAACTTGAAGGATCTGTGCAGGTGCCAGGAAATAAACTTTGAACTTCGGATTATTGAGGAGGGTACTATGAGCTCCCTTTTTAAATACATTAAAAGGCAAACAAAATCCCATTGCACTATCCCTACTCTACATTATGAAAATGAAATCCTCACGGATGATTTGATGAAGGTAAATACCCTAAATTCAATTTTCGGTGGAAATTTTGTTCATGATAACAATTCGTTGACAAATGCAAATTATAAATCGAATGATCCGAAAAATCCCCCACTCGAATCTTTTACCTCCTTGAGATATTTCTCACATGACAAAATAAAAATAAAAAAAGCATACTGATTCTTAAGAAAAGCTCGGCCATTTGTCCAGACGGATTTTCCGGAAATTGCTACAGAAAACTCGCTGCCGAAATCTCCTTACCCCTATGGCTTATTACTACAGTATCATTCCAGGAAGGAAAATTATCAATGATGTGGAAAAAAGCACGTGAAATCCCTTTTTTAAGCAAGGCAATGCGGCCAAACCATCAAACTATCGTCCAATTTCGTTAACCTGCGTACCTCGCAGGATTTTGGAACGAATTGTTCGAGATGATCTTATGAAACATCTCTCTATCTTTGATCTTATCCTTCCAAATCAATTTGGATTCCTTCCAGGAAGATCTACCACTTTACAAATGCTAAATTGTGTGGCACACTGGAGTCTTGAAATGGGATTCCCAGTCGATATTGTATGTATCGAACTTTGCTAAAGCCTTGATTCGGTGGTTCACCAAAAACTTCTTCTCCGGCTTAAAGCACTTGGTATTGGGGGTTCGATTTATGCCTGGATTGAGGATTTCCTGTTGTACAAATAACAGCAGGTATCTGTTGGGCACTCTTGCTCAAATGAACTACCAGTGATTAGTGGTGTCTTACAGGGGTCGGTTTTGGGCCCATTATTGTTTCTTCCAATTATTTCTGATCTTACCCCAAAGATTGATGGGGTTAAGCTGCCTATGTTTGCTGATGACGTTAAGCTATATTGTAGTATAAAGTCCAGACGGACTACGATTCACTCCAGGACGCGTTCAATTTTCTGACCGATTGGTCCAAAACATGGCAACTTCCCATAAATGCTGGAAAATGTAAAGTCCTGCCAATTGGAAACCGACATAGAAATACGGATTATGTATTGGGAGCTTCAATTCTTGAACGCATATGCGAGACTTAAGATCTTGGCATTCATCTAACCATGAATTTAAAATTTTCTACACATTGCAACATTGTTGCGGCTAAAACTAAACGGGTTGGCTACATGATAAAAAATGTTTCCTCTCGTGAAATAAATCTACACTTGTAAAAGCTTTTACGGCTTATGTAAGACCCATTGTGGAATATGGTTTAGGGCTTGAATCACTTGAGCTGAGGAGGCTTCGTGCTGACCTTTCTCTTATTCAATCCTAAATGGCTTGACTCGTATTGACCCGAATTGTTTTTTTCTCTATTCGGGGAAATAGTTATACCAGAGGTCACCCGCTTAAATTGAAGGTGGGGATGGTACGGAGAGACTGTACGAAGTTTTTTTTACTCGAACCGGGTGGTGAAGCCTTGGAATAGTCTCCCATTAGGGCTGGTGGGATCGGCCAGTCTTGACAAATTTAAAACTGACCTTCAGAAGCATGATCTGTCTGGCTTTATGAAGTGTTTTTAGTTGGTTTTTTTTTTTACTTGATACATGTATTTCCCCTTCACAAATGTTTGTTTTATCTCTACTTTTTAATGTTAAGACCAGTGTTAGCGGAGTTCCATCCTCCCTTCTGGTATCCTTATTGTCGTTTTGTGCAATAAAAACTCATTATTATTATTATTATTAAATGGTTCTGCAATTTATACTGATGGTTTTTCTTCTGCTTTTTACAAGAAACTCGGATTTGAACTTCATTATCCTATATTTCAAATCTGAAAAAAAAAATCCTCGGAATCTGGACATATCCCAGATGATTGGAGGGCTGCCAGAGTAACCCCAATTTTTAAAACAGGTAATACAGCAGACTCTGCAAATTACCGTCCAATATCTCTTACTTGTATTCCATGCAGGGTCCTTGAAAAGATAATTCAGGATGCGGTTTTGCATCCTCTTTATAAGTATGATTTGGTTCCGGCTGACCAGTTTGCATTCTTGCCAGGCCGATCTACTACACTGCAACTGCTGAGCTGTATGAATGACTGGACGAGATCTATTGAAAGGGGTACACCTGTGGATGACATCTGCATTGATTTTGCGAAAGCTTTTGACTCCGTTGTAAACGATAAACTTCTGTGTAAACTTAATCGTTTTGGGCTAGATAACCAAATCTTTTCCTGGTTAGCGATTTCCTTAAAAGCCGGCTTTAATCGTTTGTGGTCGGGGGCATATGTTTCCGATCCACGACCTGTTTCTAATGGGGTACCTCAGGGTTCTGTCTTGGCTCCCCTGCTCTTCTTCATATTGGACTTAGTACCGTCTGATAGCATCACATAAATGCCCAAATTCGCTGATGACCTTAAACTCTATTGGGAAATCAGAGCCTCTGATGATCACTTAGGTCTGCAGTCAGTCCTTGAACAGGTGCATCTTTGGGCTTTAAACTGGCAATTACCAATAAATAAACAAAAATTACTTGCATTTCAAGTCGGTAGTAAAAATCAAAATTTAAATTACCTTTTTGATGGCTGATATCTTAAATCTGAGCTTTCCATTAAAGATCTTAGCATTTTCCTGACCTCGAATCTTAAATTTTTAAACCATTGTACTGTCTTGGTATCCCGTGCTAAGCGACTTGAATATATGATTAAACGCTGCTTTCTTTCTGGTGATCCGCAGACTCTGTGTAGGACTTTACTATTTATGTACGTCTAATCTTGGAATACGCTTGCCAGGTTTGGCCACCACATTATGTCAAAGATATAAAGAATCTGGAATCAGTCCTAGAACTTTTACAAAGTATCTCCGTGGATGCGGTGATCTATCATACAAGCAATGTTTGAGTCTCGGTCTCGGTCTTGAATCACTTGAACTGCGATGCTTGCGTGATGATCTATGTTTAACCTACTCCATATTACATGGACTCGCGCATATCGAGGTAATGATCATACGCGTGGTCATCCATTGAAACTCACTTCAAATGTTGTTAAAAAAGATTGTTCGCAAATAGAGTAGTGCACCCTTGGAACAGCCAAACGTCTGGGATGGTTACTGCGACTAGTCGCTTTGCTTTTAAACGGGGCCTAAAGAAAACCGACTTTTCTGCCTTTTTAAAATGTTTTTAGGTGGTTTTGGAGTGCTCACGTATTTTTTTTGGTGTTATACTTATTGTTTGTTTTTTATTGTAATTTTTTAATATTTCGGGGCAGGTGTTAGTGGACTTATCATCGTTTCCCATTGCAACCTATTCTATGCAATAAATTATTTATTATAGATTTTAGATAAAACGCAAGAGGGGAATGCATGATTTAAAAATAGCACGGCCTAATGAATTGGAATAGGTAGGATGGGTAGGGTGACCACTGCCTTCACCAAGGCTAGACCTACCAGGGGCAAAGATCCCCAATGGTATTGCAAAAAGTGTAAGGAAGGCAGGGTAAGGGAGACGGCCAATTGAATTTTGTGAGAATTTATAATTTGTGAAACAAGCAGATTCCTAGTTAAGGCAGTTTCTGTCATGTCTAAAAAAGGTATGGGAAGGACAAAGCCTAAAAACTACTCAATCATCAAACTAACAACTTGAAACTTGGCTCAAGAAAAGGCTGATATGTGTGTGTGACATACACACACACACGCACGCACGCACGCACGCACGCACGCACACGCACACGCACATAATTAAATAGTACCGCCAAAGGAAACCAGCATGTCAAAGACTGATACATGTTACATACTCCTCCAATACTAATCCAAATCAACAACCCTCAGCTTCATTTTAAAATTATGCATTGAGGTTGCTATGACAACAACCGGAAGGAGTTTGTTCCACACCTTAACCATTCGATTTGAAACGAAATTATTTCCTACAGTCCGGTTTTACTTGCTAAACAGTTAATTAAAAAAGAAACGACCTCTCGTACTGTTGTGCCCACTAAGTCTGAAATAACAAGAATAATCAACACCACAAAGGTCATGAAGTAGATAAAACGTTAATGCCAGGTCAATTATAACCCAACGTTTTCAAGCGAATCCGCATTCAGGATACTTAGGCGTTCAACGTATCTCATAGTTTTAAAACCCGGTAGAGATTTTGTAAATTGCTGCTGTACTGATTCAATGTGATCAATAACCTGGGCTACGTGTGGCGACTGAACTGGGCTTGCATGTATCAGAATTGGTCTAACAAACACGCAAAATACCCGAAAAAGTGTTTTGCGATCCATAGAAACAAATGTTCGTTTAATCACAGCTGCCCTTTGCCGAGCAACTTTCATAATCCTTTCACAATGTGATGCACTTTTCAAATTTCCGGAAAACCATACGCTCAAGTCCCTAACTTCAGTTAGATGATCCAGTTCGGTCCCCAATATATTGCAGTCTAGGCATTGAACTGCCCAATCTGAAATAAGCTTGCATTTGGAACCGGAGATTATTAGCTGCCATTTGGTTTGGTTTGGTCTTAGGTCGTCCGCAAATTTTGACATAACATCTAGTTACGTTGGAGTTCATTAATAGTATATGAGAAATAAAAGAGGGTCCAAGATGGAGCCCTGCGGCACACCACTTGTCACTTGGACAGCACTTGAGACGGAGGACCCAATACGAACGTGTTGAGACCTACCCAACAGAAAATCTGCCTGGTTGCGTGGTGGCGATTTTCGAGAAGGAAACCTCACACCTTGTGCATTTCATCTGGCACCAACAGTCGACTTAGCACTGGCACAGAATGGGGGAATTCAACTTTAAAACAAACCATTGCAATGGCCACAGGGCAGTGTTGACGCACTGTGATTTCGGCCCAGTACTCTGAACGTCAAAAGTGAAGAAATTGAATCAAGCCCACATAAACGGCAGGCGTAAGTAGCACACTTCTATGGTTGCCAAAAGCTTCGTCATCTTATCGGTGATGAGCATTAACTGATTAACGTGATTCCCACTGTCCCTATCACACAGCTCCTGCGGTGTACTTTACTACGATTTCTCGACGGATTAGAGTGCACGAAGGCTTGACCCGCTATAACGAATTGCTTTATTGAGCAACTGCCCCACGATCACTGATATTGGTTCTCCGTACCCTTATCATGTGATACTTAGGCAGACACGTGTTCGTTTCGTGAAGTCCTGTGGGTGTGTTTGATATTTCTTTATTTTTATATGTTATTTTATTGCTATTGAGTGCGAATGCCGCCCCCTCCCCCTTCTTCCGCCCCTTTACCCAATCCCGACCCTGACAAATCTGACCCTGATCATGTTGAAACTGACCCATTCCAGAGCCCAGTTGCCATACTTGATGAATCTTACGAGCTTCCTACCACAGCGGAGGAGATCGCACGTGCAGCCTCGGACCTGGCCGATCGAGTAAGGACTGCAGCAACCGAAACCAACGGTAATAACATTAGATTTAATAATGAACATAGAGATACAGTACTTACTTGTGTGCAGAGTTTACTACATTATGTTAATGTACTGAATGCTAAGGTCGCTGATCTGACCGTATCAAATCTCAAACTCGAGAATACTGTTGTGAACCTGAAACTGGCTCAAGCAACTGGGGAGGACAAGCAGTGTGATTTCGTCTGCCACTCTGACGCGGCGGTTCAGTCTCGAGTCTCACACCCCGATGCATATGCAGAGCGGTTAAAAGCTGGCAAACCGTCATACATTACGGTGATTAAGCCTACTAACAACGAGTTACCACCCTCGTTCGCTAAGGCCCGTCTGCAGACCATTCCAGCTACGGAGATTGATGGCCAGGTGGAGGACATTCGTCCTCTCGACTCAGGTTGGCTCTTGGTGCAGTCCAGGAACCACGCAAAAGGAAAAACTCGAATCTCGTTTGCAGTCCGTTACGGGCATCGAAACTAAGTCTGTCAACACTATAGCCCCTCAAGTCCAGATCTCTGGTGTCGAAACCGGCTATACGGCTGAATCTCTACTCAAGTCCATTCTAACTCATAACCCGGCACTCATTCAGAAACTCGGAGATGCTGGTGCAGAAACCTTTGAACACGGCTTTAAGATCCTGCACAAACGTCCTTGCCGGAATAAAATGAAAGAGAACTGGTTTGCCCAGACTACCCCTCTTGTGTTCAAAGAATTGCTCTCCGTTGGACGATTGGCCCTTGACTGGACTATAGTGCACGTAACTGAACATGTGAACGTGACTCGTTTTCGTTGCCAAGCCTTTGGACATACTACCAAGTACTGTCGCCAAAATGAAGTCTTTTGCTCCTTCTGTGGTGACGACAACCGTAGTTCTGATTGTCGGTCGAACCGTTCTCGCTGTGCAAACTGTTGTCGTGCTCGACTGACGGACGTGTATCATCCTGCTTATGACCAGTCCTGCCCAATTTACTTGAAGAGCTTTGAATCCCAGAAGAAGAAAGTCGCTCTATGTCAGTTCACGACTTAAAAATTCTCCAACTGAATTGTGGCAGGGGTTCTAGTGCTTCGTCTCTTTTACGATCCCAGGCTGACGAAATGAACGTGGATATTATCTTATTGCAGGAACCGTGTTGGAGTGACATTAATACCAGCATTGTTACATCCTCACGGACCTTTCACTATAACGAGTCTAAGGTGTTAACCATCGTACGCAATAATCAGATCCATGCGTTCCACTTACCTCAGTTTGCATCTCCTAACCTGATCGCTACCAGGATTGAGCTGCAGGATCACGCCATTATGCTTGTCAATGTTTATCTACCTCCCAACCATGACATTCACGAAGAATTGAGTGCCATTGAAACATTGTGCGTGACTTATCCGTTTATTTTGATAGCCGGTGATTTTAACGCACACAACCCGGTATGGGGTGGTTCCGTTCTTGATCAACGAGGAGCCCTTACTGAAGACCTTGTGTCTAGCAATAACCTGTACATCGCTAACTCCCCAACTTCTCTTCCAACTTTCGAGTCGAGGAATGGTACTAGCTGGGTGGACCTGACTCTTTCCTCGGGCCTTAATCTGACATCTTGGACTGTCCTTGAACATCCAACGTTAAGTGACCACAAGTACCTTTCCTATGTGATTGTTTTCTCTGAACCCACGTCCTTCGCCATTAAGCCTAAACCTTGTTTCGACACCACCAATACTGATTGGCTTTTATATCGTCGCCTTTTACATGAAGCTGCTCCCACTATTGAACATGCTCTTGGTAATGGGGCCGAGCAGGGGGCCCTTTGCTTCTACCAGGCTTGCCTCCGGGTTTGTACTTTAACTATGCAAACTAGGTTCGATACAAACCATCTACGACCATTAAATGGTGGACTGTCGAACTTAGGACTTAACGTCAGCACCTTCGGGCCCTACGACGTCGTTGGCAGAAGTCCCGCCCCGATGAGAAAGCCCATAACAACACTGTTTTCCGGCAGGCTCGCAATAATTATGCTCAATCGATCAAGGCTGCAAAGATTCAGTCCTGGCGTGACTTCTGTCGTAAGCGTTGTACCCTGCGGGAACCCTTCGCCTTGCCTTACAAAATCTTGGTCAAGAAACAGAAGACGAAGCTTTGTCTTGCAGCCCAACAACTTCCTGACCATTCCTGGACGACCACCATTCAGGACACGACCAGGCATCTCCTTGACACTGTTTCCCACCGATACTCGTTGTCATGACACCCCTTACCACACTCACATTCGTGGGTCAATTCTGACGGAATGGCCGACTTCTCGTGTAGACCCGGCTTTCACTCATGCCGAACTCCGTACGGTTATTCGGAGTTTTGCGCCTCATAAGGCTGCTGGTGAAGATGGCTTTCCGGTGGTGGCCTTGACCCACACTTACATGGCTTTGGGTGATCTGTGGTTGCAAGTGTTAAATTGTTGTCTCTTGGAAGGCGTGTTCCCCACCTGTTGGAAGTCGGCGTATGTGTCGTGGATTCCAAAACCCAACGGAACTTATCGCCCGATTTGTTTAATGTCTGTGATTGGCAAGGTCCTTGATAAGCTCATGACTAGACGATTGACATATTTTTTGGAGCATGGAGGCCATCTGTCCGTTCGACAAATCGGATTCCGTCAACAGCAATCCACCGAGCATGCCATTCGCAACTATTTAAACCGAGTCCATGAATGTTGGGACAATCGACGCCACTGTCTTGCTATTTCGCTTGACATGTCTAATGCTTTTAATACTACCTGGCATCCCACAATTATTTACTTTTTGCGCACTATTCGGTGCCCCAAGAATCTTGGCACTCTTGTACAAAGTTTCTTAACCGGCAGAACTGCTACGTCCAACGGCCTAGTGATTCCTATGACTAGGGGATGCCCTCAAGGGTCCTCGTCTGGACCCATTCTCTGGCTGACAGTTATGGAGGGTCTTTTACGCTCCTTTCCCTATGATCAAGATTCACGTGATCTTCAAGCCTTTGCTGATGACACGCTGGTGTTATGTTTTGGAACTTCCATGAAACGTATCACGGCCACCTGGCGTAACTCTGAACCCTTAATCCAGGAATGGGCCACGAACAATTACTTGACATTCAATAAGGGAAAGACTGTTGCCGTCATACACCCTTACACCACGACTAAGGATCGCCCATAGATTAGGTTTATGGACGTTCCAGTTCCTGTGAAGGCTGTTATGCGCTATCTGGGCTTAATGATTGACTCTAAACTATCCTGGAGACGTCATATTATCCATCTAAAGCAGAAAGTAGGTTCCATTGGCAATCGTCTCCACCTGGTTACCGGTCGCACCTGGGGAATCCGGAAGCCTGTCCTACGCATTCTTTACCGCCGTGGTATCCTTCCGATCCTCACCTACGGCTGCTCGATCTGGGGACATGTTGCCCTCTCGTCGTGGTATTATCGCCAACTCGAAGCCATACAGCGTCCTTTTATGCTCTCTCTTTGTGCTGCGTATAGGACAATTTCCACCCATGCGTTGCAAATTTTGTCTGGTGAGCCTCCTCTTCCCTTGCAAGTGTCCGCTCTTTGCGATCATTTCCGTCGCCTGCAAACGGAACGTTTTGTTCAGCCTGTAAGCCTGCACTCTGGCCCGCACCTTATCTTCTTCATCTCTTTCCTATTAGCCAGTTCTCACGTCCTGATCCGATGGCTCTTACGTTTTACACCGACGGCTCTAAGAGAGGAGACTGTGTTGGGGCCGCCATTGTTGTGCGTCGTGATGACACTACTGTCTGTTCTTTCAGTTATAAACTTCCGTCTTTGTGCTCCTCTTATCAAGCGGAACTGTATGCTTTCACTCAGGCTGTGTCTATCCGCAACGACTTTTCTGACGAACCTGTGGACATTTGTACGGATTCTTTGTCGGTCTTGACTGTTCTTAATTCCAACCCTCATCGACACGAGTTGTTGAACGCCTGTTTCATGACCTTATGTGCTAAACCTACCCGTCTATATTGGACTAGAGGTCATATTGGTGTCAGCGGGAATGAGGAGGCGGACCGGCTTGCCAAGGCTGCTGGCTCAGCTAACTCCTCCTGTGTTGAGTGTGCCTGTGCTCTTCCCCGGTGTGTTTCTAAGAACCAGATGCGCACCGATCTTCTAACCGCATGGCGTGCTGCCTGGTCACGGTCCGGGAACGGCCGTTGGACGTACCAATTTCTGCCGTCTCCAGATATGGCCTTCCATGCTCCAACCCCTTTTGTGACATATCTGCTCACTAATCATGGCCCTATGGCCTCGTACTTGTGCCGTTTCAAGCTTAAACCATCACCTCTTTGTTGTTGCAGGGCCGCTGACGAGGATGCTTCCCACGTCATCTTTGAGTGTGGTCTACCTTACCGCTGTCTTGCACGCCGCGACCTGATTCAAGCTGTCACTGGCCGAAACCACCCCTGGCCTTGTGCCCTCCAGGAGTTGCTGTCCCCTTCCCTGTTACCCGCCTTCACTGTGTTTGCACGATCTTGCTTTAAGGAAACGTCCTTCCCCGAAACACCCCCTCCCACCGTGTCACACACTGTCTGACCATTTATCATGTGTGAAGCTTGTGTATGTGTCGCTTGCGGTGCATTGCCTGGTCCTACAGTTGCCCTCCGGGGCGCTGCTGTTCTTTGTTCCATGTGATTAGGCTGCGGCTCTGGGAATCTTGTTTTGCCCTTCATCTCCTTTTGGCATGGCTTGTTTATCCAGCCTCCTGCCCGTATGATCATTTCCCAGGAGATCTTGACACTTTTAATTATATTCTACATCTACATGTGTTTTTACCCCCTTTACCTGTTTTTACCTGATTTAACGTCAAGTAGTTTGAATGATGTGAACATGTTGACGGATGGCTGTTGTATGACTGTGTTCAACCGCCTTGAGTGCCTTTGAACCCCCGCTGAAAAGATTCTGGATGGTGGATGGGAGATGGGGTTGTCTTGACTGTGGCTTTGAGAGTTGGCGGGTGGCTCCCCCCCCCCTTGTTTTCCCCTGCGCCAGCCTCCCTGGCGCCAGTTGATGCCTCACGGCGGGTAACTGTAGGACGGAGGTCCGCCGTCCTGAATACTCCGATGTCCCTATCACACAGCTCCTGCGGTGTGCTTTACTGCGAATTCACGAATTAAAGTATACGAAGGCTTGATCAGCTATAACGAATTGTTTTATTGAACAACTGCCCCACGATCACTGATATTGGTCCCCTATACCCTTATGTGATACCTAGGCAGACACGTGTTCGTTGTGTGGAGTCCTGTGGGTGTGTTTGATATTTATTTATTTTTATATTGTACTTTATTGCCACTGAGCGCGAGTTGCCCATCAATCATGCCGCCCCCTCCCCCTCCTCTTGCCCCTTTATCCGACCCCGACAAATCTAATTCTGATCATGTTGATGTGAAAATTTCTGAAACTGACCCATTCCAGAGCCCAGGTGTTATACTCGATGAATCATGTGAGCTCCCTACTACAGCTGAGGAGATTGTGCGTGCAGCCTCGGACCTGGCCGACCGAGTGAGGACTGCAGCAACAGAAACAAACGGTAACAAAATTAGATTTAACAATGAACATAGAGATATTGTACTCACTAGTGTACAGAGTTTACTGCATTATGTTAATGTGTTAAATGCAAAGGTCGCTGATTTGACCGTTTCAAACCTCAAACTCGAGAACACTGTCGTTAATATGAAACTGGCTCAAGCAATTGAGGAGGATAAACAACGTGGTGATTTCGTCTGCCGTTCTGACGCGGCAACGGTTCCAACTATTCAATCCCGAGTCACACATTCCGATGCATACTCTGAACGGCTAAAAGCAGGCAAACCGACGTATATAACACTGATCAAGCCCACCTACAACGAGTTACCACCCTCGTTTGCCAAGGCCCGCCTGCAAACTATTTCGGTTTCGGAGATTGATGGCCAGGTCGAGGACATCCGTCCCCTTGACTCTGGTTGGCTTTTGGTGCAATCAAGGAACCGCATGCAAAAAGACAAACTCGAATCTCGTTTACAGTCCATTAGAGGCATTGAGACAAAGTCCGTCAAAACCATAGCCCCTCAAGTTCAGATCTCTGGAGTCGAAACCAGTTATACGGCTGAATCTTTACTCAAATCTATCCTTACCAATAATCCGGCACTCATTCAGAGACTCGGAGACGCTGGCGCAGAAGCCTTTGAACATGGCTTTTCCTACACAAACGTCCTTGCCGGAATAAAATGAAAGAGAACTGGTTTGTGCAGACTACCCCCCTTGTGTTCAAAGAATTGCTCTCCGTCGAACGTTTGACCCTTGATTGGACTATAGTGCATGTAACTGAACATGTGAACGTGACTCATTGCTTCCGTTGCCAGGCCTTTGAACACACAACTAAGTACTGTCGTCAGAGTGAAGTCTTTTGTTCCTTTTGTGGTGACGACCATCGTAGCTCTGTTTGCCAAGCGAATCGTTCTCGTTGTGCGAACTGTTGCCGTGCTCGACTGGCGGACGTATATCACCCTGCTTATGACCAGACCTGTCCGATTTACTTAAAGAACCTCGAATCCCAGAAAAAGAAAGTCGCCTTATGTCAGTTGTCGATTTAAAAATTCTCCAATTGAACTGTGGCAGGGGTTCCAGTGCTTCGTCTCTTTTACGATCCCAGGCTGATGAAATGAACGTGGATATTATTCTACTTCAGGAACCGTGCTGGAGTGACATTAACACCAGTATTTTAACATCCTCACGGACCTTTCATTGTAACGAGTCCAAGGTGTTGACTATCATACGCAATAACCAGATTCCTGTGTTTCACTTGTCCCAGCTTTCATCTCCTAATCTGATTGCTACTAGGATTGAGCTGCAAGATCACGCCATCATGCTTGTTAATGTTTACCTTCCTCCCAACCATGACATTCATGAAGAACTGTGCACTCTTGAAACCTTATGTGCGACGTACCCGTTCACTTTGATAGCCGGTGACTTTAACGCCCATAACCCGGTTTGGGGCGGTTCCGTTCTAGACCAACGAGGAGCTCTTATTGAAGACCTTGTGTCCAGTAGCAACTTACATATCTCTAACTCCCCGACTTCTCCTCCTACATTTGAGTTGAGCAATGGTACCAGCTGGGTGGACCTGACACTCTCTTCGGGTCTTAATTTGATGTCTTGGACCGTTCTTGAACATCCAACGTTATGTGACCATAAATATCTGTCTTACATGATTGCTTTCTCTGAACCCACGTCCTTCGCCGTTGAGCCTAAACCCTGTTTTGACGCCACCAATACCGATTGGATTTTATACAGACGCCTTTTGCGTGAAGCCACTCCCGCCATTGAACACGCTCTTTGTGATGGGGCCGAGCAGGGGGCTCTTTGTTTCTACCGGGCTTGCCTTCGGGGTTGTGCCTTGACTATGCGCAAGGTTCGCTATAAACCATCCACGACTATTAAGTGGTGGACTGTTGAACTTAGAGCCCAACGTCAGCACCTCCGTGCCTTACGACGTCATTGGCAGAAATCCCGTCCCGACGAGAAAGCCTACAACAACACTGTCTTCGTCAGGCCCGCATTAATTACGCCCGAGCGATCAAGGCTGCAAAGATTCAGTCCTGGCGTGACTTCTGTCGTAAGCGTTGTACCCTGAGGGAACCCTTCGCCTTGCCCTACAAAATCCTGGTCAAGAAGCAGAAGACGAAGCTTTGCCTTGTAGCCCAACAGCTCCTGACCAATCCTGGACCACCACTATTCAGGACACGACCAGGCATCTTCTTGACACTCTGTTTCCTACCGATACTCCCTGTCGTGATACTCCTTACCACACTCAAATCCGTAGGTCAATCCAGACTGAATGGCTGACTGCTTGTGTGGACCCTGCTTTCACACATGCCGAACTCAGTGCAACTATACGGAGTTTTGCACCTCACAAGGCAGCTGGCGAGGATGGCTTTCCGGTGGTGGCCTTGACTCACACTTACATGGCCTTGGGCGATTTGTGGTTACAGGTGTTAAATCGTTGCCTCTTGGAAGGTGTGTTCCCTACCTGTTGAAAGACGGCGTATGTGACGTGGGTTCCTAACCCAAACGGGACTTATCGCCCCATATGTTTAATGTCTGTGGTTGGCAAGGTTTTAGATAAGCTCATGACTAGACGACTGACATCTTTTTTGGAGCATGGAGGCCATCTGTCCGCTAGACAATATGGATTTCGGCAACAACAATCTACCGAACATGCTATCCGCAACTATTTAAATCGTATCCATAACTGTTGGGACAATCGTCGCCACTGTCTTGCCATTTCGCTTGACATGTCCAATGCCTTTAACACCGCCTGGCATCCCACAATTATTCACTTTTTGCGTACCATACAATGTCCCAAGAATCTCGGCACTCTTGTACAAAGTTTCTTAACCGGCAGAACTGCTACGTCCAATGGCCTTGTGACTCCTATGACCAGAGGATGCCCCCAGGGGTCCTCGTCTGGTACTATTCTATGGCTGACAGTAATGGAGGGTCTCTTACGTTCCTTCCCCTATGACCCTGACTCACGTGACCTACAAGCCTTTGCTGATGACACGTTGGTCTTGTGTTTTGGAACTTCCATGAAACGCAGCACTGCTACCTGGGGTACCTCTGAACCCCTTATCCAGGAATGGGCTATGAACAACTATCTAACGTTCAACAAGGGAAAGACTGTAGCCGTCATTCACCCTTGCTCTATGATTAAGGATCGCCCGTACATCAGGTTTATGGACGTTCCGGTTCCTGTGAAGGCTGCTATGCGCTACCTGGGCTTGATGATTAACTCTAAACTGTCCTGGAAACCCCATATTATCTATCTTAAGCAGAAAGTTGGCTCTATTGGTAATCGTCTTCACCTGGTTACCGGCCACACCTGGGGTATCCGGAAGCCTGTCCTTTGCATTCTTTACCGCCGTGGAATTCTTCCGATCCTCACCTACGGTTGTTCCATCTGGGGACACGTTGCCCTCTCTTCCTGGTGTTATCGTCAACTCGAGGCCATTCAGCGCCCGTTTTGCTCTCTCTGTGCGGCTTACCGAACAACTTTCACCCATGCCCTGCAAATCTTGTCTGGTGAGCCTCCTCTTCCCCTACAAATTTCCACTCTTTGTGACCATTTCTGTCGCCTACAAACGGAACGTTTTGTCCATCCTGTCAAGCCTGCACTTTGGCCAGCTCCTTACCTTCTACATCGTTTTCCTGTCAGCCAGTTCTCTCACCCTGATCCGACGGCCCTCACGCTATATGCTGACAGCTCGAAGAAGGGAGATTGTGTTGGGGCTGCCGTTGTTGTGCGTCGCAATGACATTACCATCTGTTCTTACAGTTACAAACTCCCATCGCTGTGTTCTTCCTATCAGGCTGAACCTTATGCCTTCGCTCAGGCCGTGTCCATCCGTAGTGACATTTCTGGCGAACCTGTGGACATTTGTACAGATTCCATGTCTGTTTTGACCGTGCTTAACTCCAACCCTCACCGGCACGAGTTGTTGACTACCTGCTTTGCGATTTTATGTGCCAAACCTACCCGTCTTTTCTGGACTAAGAGTCATGTTGGTATTAGTGGGAATGAGGAGGCGGACCGGCTTGCCAAGGCTGCTGGCTCTGTTGACTCCCCTTGTGTCGAGTGTGCTTGTGCTCTTCCACGGTGTGTATCTAAGGCCCAGATGCGCAATGATCTTCAAACTGCGTGGCGTGCTGCTTGGTCACGATCCCAGAATGGCCGTTGGACGTACCAGTTTCTGCCGTTTCCGGATATGGCCTTCCATGTTCCAACGCCTTACGTGACATATCTGCTCACTAACCATGGCCCTATGGCCTCTTACTTATGCCGTTTCAAGCGTAAATCGTCCTCTCTTTGTTGCTGCAGGGTTGCCGATGAGGACGCTTCTCACATCATTTTTGAGTGTGGACTGCCTTACCGTCTTCTTGCCCGCTACGACCTGATTCAAGCTGTCATTGGCCGAAAACACCCGTGGCCTTGTACCCTCCAGGAGCTGCTGTCCCCTTCCCTACTACCCGCCGTCACTGTGTTTGCACGATCCCGTTTTAAAGAAACACCCCCTCCCGAAACCTCTCCTTCTGTGTTTAACACTATCTGACCATCTTTCATGTGTGAAGCTCTTGAGTCTGGTGTCGCTTGCAGTGCATTGCCTGGTCCTACAGTTGCCCTCCGGGGCGCTGCCGTTCTCCGTTTTATGTGAGTAGGTTGTGGGCTGTGGGAGTCTCGAGGTCCATTGTTTTGCCCTTCATCTTGTTTTGACAGGCTTGCCTATCAGCCTTTCCTGCTCCGTCGTCAACCTCTTGCGACCTGATCGATTGATCGATTCCTAAGAGATCTTGACATTTTATCTTTATATATTTTAACGTTTACCCTTTTTGATGGTTGACCCTTTTCGATGGTTTAGCTTTATGTGGTATGAATGACGAGTACGTGCTCATGGATGGCTGTCGTGTGGCTGTGTTCAATCGCCTCGAGTGCTTTTGAACCCCTGCTGAAAAGATTCTGGATGGTGGATGGGAGATGGGGTTGTCTTGACTGTGGCTTTGAGAGTAGGGGGTGCCCCCCCTTTCCCCCCTGCGCCAGCCACCCTGGCGCCAGTTGATGCCTTACGGCGGGTTAACTGTAGGACGGAGGTCCGCCGTCCTGAATATTCCGTTGTCCCTATCACACAGCTCCTGCGGTGCGCTTTACTACGATTTCACGGATTAGAGTACACGAAGGCTTGATCAGCTATACCGAATTGTTTTATTGAACAACTGCCCCACGATCACTGACATTGGTCTCCTATACCCTTGCCATGTGATACTTAGGCAGACACGTGTTCGTTTTGTGAATTCCTGTGGGCGTGTTTGATATTACTTTATTTTTTGCTGTCCTTTATTGCTTGCTTTTGAGTGCGTGCTGCCCCATCAATTATGTCACTCCCTCCCCAAGCCCCTTCGCTTGACCTCGACCCTGCCAAAACTGACCCCGATCATGTCGATGCGAAATTCTTTGAAACGGATCCGTTCCAGAACCCGATTGTTACACTTGATGATGATGAATCAATTGAACTCCCCACCACAGCCGAAGAGATTGTGCGCTCCGCCTCGGACCTGGCTGACAAAGTCAAGACCGCAGCGACGGAAACAGTAATAAGATAAGGTTTAATCTTGAACATAGAGATATTGTACTTACC